>KN883981.1:25573-50043 GCA_000934455.1 Apostichopus parvimensis
TCAATCCATGTAATGTTTACCTGCTCGGTTCCATCTTTATCTACCAGCGTCACTATTGTCTCTACATCTTCCTTCCAAACCATCCTCCAGAAATCTTCCTTTGTACCTTCCCTTGGTGCTTCAGAACAGTACGAAATATCACAGGAACATAACAATATAAAAAACAGCTGGTTATGGAGATCAATGATTTAAACTTTAATCTTCCAGTAACTACTACAACATTTCCTTATTTGATCAAGTGCTATTCTAAAGAGATAATCACAAGTAACCACACAACAGGAATCATTTCATTGTAAAAATAGACAGTCTTACAAGAATGCAGGAGAAAAGTAGACCAAAAAACACACTATTGTCAGCCTACATGAACATTCCATCTAGAAATATAATATAGGCTGTTGATATTTTAAAGTGTTTAAAACAGCCAATATTGAAGACAACAGTTGCCAAAAGGTGGGTCAACTTATTTCTGTTAACATTAGATAAAATAGTATCTTATAGGAAAAGAAAGCAGGTACAGAAATAAGTCTGTTGCTAATCAACACTGAATTTAATAACAAAGGGTATGACAAATGATATTATCCTGACTTCTATAAATCTAGTGACTCAACATACCAAGACAGAGGCAAGGAAGCATCAAGAACAAAACCTTAAAACATATTGCTTTCATTATATCAGCTCTTTAGTTTATCATATATTTTTTCTAATAAAATTATGTTATGGCACTTTATATATATTCTACTTGGTTCAAGCCACAAGTTTTACTCTACGAATTTTAACAAGCATTTGTCAAAAATAGCTTAGCATCTATGTATCTAAAATGTCCTAGAAGAACAACAACTTAGACATATCCTTGGACACCGATGTTCGTCTAATAAAGAGTACAAGCTCAGAATGTTTCACAAGCGATCAATCTATTCAGGACAGTTATTCCCACAAATGATAAATAATAACGATCTATACAAACCTTGTGCTGCTATGAACGAGACCTTTCCCTGGTGGTTCTGTAATGAGTAAAGGTGTATTGCAGATTTCTACACATCTTATTCAATGAGAAGAAAATTCAGAGCTATTGAAAATGCTACACAAATTTGAATACTTAGTTATCTCTTGATAATTAGCAGTTTTCTAATACAAATTTGGATCTTCTAGTTCTCCTGTCCTATACTGTATTTAAGTCTTCACAGACTAGTTTTACTAATTGTAAGCAAGTTTAAATTCTGATTGAGGTCTAAACAGTGAAACTAAAACAGCTATAGTATTACTGTTGGCATATCCTCACCAACATATCCCTTTCTATATGAGCGACAATAACATATCCCTGATTTGGCAGTGGACATATTTGACAGCACATACTTATATCAGTGTGAACAAAGTCTGGCACCACCCTCCACCCCCCTCCCACACCCCCTCCCCCAACACACACAGAATAGGTTTCTTCAGTTTTTTTCCTTAGTCCACTAAAGGATCAGTAGTAATTGGCAAGACTTGAGCTACGAGATTACAATTTTACAGTTTTCAAATAACTATTGTGTACACTTTCCACATCAAACATAAATGGTAGCTGTCCTGTAACATGTCGGTTACTTCATATACAAATCTGAACAACAATGGTTTTCTTTCGATCTTTGTTTTCTAAATCTCTAAATTCTCAATTCATGTTTAAGGCATACATTACATAGGGAATAAGTATATTCACTCTCATATACTCTTAAGTCACTTATTTAATGAATAGTACTTACTTATTCCACTCTATGCTACTTGCTGTATAAGTTATCATCCCTCATACCAGTATATTAAGAGTTTTAATGTTTCTATCTGCAGGAAACATGTCAACTTCCACCGGGATTATAATAGAGCGTTATTCATTCATACTTGTTAAATGTTCTCAAATCTGATTGGCCCGTCGACATCAGCTGACCATGCATTAACCTATGTATAATGCAAGGTAAACTCAATGGTGAATTAATAGAAGTTGAAAATAGAAAATGGTATCTCAGCAAGCTTAATCCAGATCCCAGCTTTCTTCCCAAGCTAGTTCAGGTAAACAAAGTATTGTATAGCATTGAGCTCCTTCGGTGTTAACACCCCTTGGCAAAATGATCACTAAATTGAGAAGGCTAGCTTTCAGCATGAAGTATAATGACCATAGGGTGGGTTCAACAACCATAACCTCATTTACCATGCTGGTATTAATGTGAATATCATCCCATTAAGCAGTGACCTAGGAAAAAAGGCCTAACGATCCTGGTATGATCATGCCTATTTCTGGTGATCGAATGTTAAAGCAATTGCACTACACAAAAGTTAGCTGTTTGTATTAGAACTTAAATTTTTCAAGTTTATGACCCAAAATTTACTATATAGCTTAGCACAGTATATAGTGTACTATACTTAGTACATATCCATCGTACACCAATGCTCTAGTGTCACTTCCTTCTCATTTTGCTATGCTTGGACACAGGCAAGGTATGCCTTTGCATCATATTGTTATGCTTTACAACTAGTGTTGTTCAATGAATAGGCTAATTATTGTAACATTCAGAGATGAAAATAAACCTTTATTTAGTGCTTTGTATTAATGAACGGTGTTAATCAACAGTGTACCCTGCATTTATTGCTGGGCAATGCAGGAACGGTCGGGGTGTATAACTCAAGCAGAGTAGGCCGAGTGCATCCAGCTATAGAGTTAGATCCCTGTTCATGCATTACCCTGAGATAAATGCATGGTAGACTGTTAATTAACCCCTAATTCTTGCAATGATAGCTGTTGTACCCAAAGCAATAACTTGCAACCAGAAATACCACCATATTGTGTTTTATAATAGCAAACTTCTAGTAAAAGACAATGTTACTATGTTTATGATGACTAAAACAAAGACAAATTGCAACAGTCATAAAACATGGTATTGTTAATTCAGCCCATCACCAGCCTACCTGAAGAGACATGTAACAGACATTTGTGGACTTATCAAATTTGAGACATTAACCAGAACCAGGTTAACTTTATTGAGTATAATCACTAAAGGAGTGCAAATATATACAACAACAACAAAGTTTTTATTTTGTAAAGGAAAATTTTGCTGCAAAATAAATCTCTAGCTATTCTAAAGAGTAAACAAGTTACTCATTGCTAATATATTGATGGTCAGTTATCCTGTATCTCTTTTTGTCTTCCAATCACATATGAAGTTCTCATAAAGAAGTATTTTCTGTCTCATAAATAGATGTGAACTCTAATAAAGCACATAAGCACTAATAAATGACATTAATGCTTTTAGCAAGGAAGATTTATCGTGATTTATCTAATGATTGACAACTATCTTTGTATGAGAGGAATATTCTTAAGTTCACATTATAATATGTTTTAGACTTAGTTGTTTTTCTTTTACATTGAAGCCAGTTATAGTGGCTAGTGTAGATGATTCGTTATTAACTAATCACATCTAAACTTATTTCAAGATGGAATTAAAATAAAATTAGTGGAACCAAACAGCAACTCTTTCTTACTCCACAGAGCTCCATGAAGTCTCTACTAGCATTAAACAGCATCATAAAGTATGGAGTTAAGACACTCTGTTAACATTTCTATGGCAGCTATTCTACAGAATTTTCTAAAGCAGCTAGGATATAGAGCAGCAGGAAGAGTTGCCTCCATGTGACTGTTTAAAGCAGCAGCTATATTTTACAGTAGAATTACCTTGATGTAACTGGCATTGATATAGTCAGACCTAACATCACTACCATCTGTATCCAGCCTAACTCTTGAATGATCATCTTGGTAAAATAATAGAATTAAAAGGTATAATCATAACAACATCTGTGGAGTGCAGCAGTACATCCCGGTAAAGATTCTTAAAATGATTCCAAATGATCCACACCTTTCATCCTTATTTTACTGTCATGCGCAAAGAGTATTCGTCATTGGAAGGAAACTTAATATTTTAAGTCTTATCTTTGGTAATCTTGAGATAATTTTGATAGAATATTACGTAATTGCTTTAAGAGAAAGAAAAACATCATGAACACTCTAGAAATGACAAACCTGTCACATGACCTGTTAACATGAGTTATAACTCTAATGAAACAAGATAATGATGTTAAACTTACATGGCAAGAGAGCCTTGAAGAAATTCTTTGGTTTATTCTGTAACTTGACAGCTGCAGTCCAAGGGTGTTGCTGTCCTGTTTTGAGAGCCTGATGCAAGAAAACAAAACAAGCTTGATTTCTGAAGCAGTGAAAAGAACAAGGATATGAAACTAAAGCAATCGAGAAGACATGATGAAGATAAGTTACCAGTTGCAGTATTCCTCTCTTGCTTCCAACTCAGTTAAGTATGACACTAATATGTAGTAAAATACACTTTATAAAGTCTTCATGGTACCAAACAGAAAGGAATATTGATTTGACTTGATCACTAAAGGATCAGGTCAACACCATGCTATACTTTCTGGTCACTAGCTATGTAAATTAACAACAACTTTTAACACAGTCTGTTCTGTTAATTTTAGTCACTTCAAACTAAACTTGTTTTTCATATTAACCTGATCATCGGCTGTTAAAATAATTACACAATAACATAGATCATCTAATCAAAATCAGTTCATATTATATACTATTTCCCATATTCACCAACAGAATATACTAACTACAGCGATGTAAGTAAACTTCTACAATTACTCATAGTACCTGCTTACATATTTGTACCAAAGACATGACATTTTAGTACCATTACTAAAGAGATTGAACAAATATAACCATTATTAATCTCATCTACATACAACATGTAAGGTGTGCCTAAACAATCACAATGTAACCGTTTGAAAATATTCAACTTGCAGTCATAACAATTCTTTTCATAACAATTCAATGTATTTCAAAATTACTTCACAATCCTCAAAATAATTTCCACTATTTGTTAAAAAAAATGGAAGTTTTTATGAAAAGCTGGGGAACCCACAAAAAAGTTCGGCAAAGAGGTCCCAGAGTCCACTTGTGACCTAAACAGGATTCACTTTTTGCACTAATATAATTTCATACTTCATACAGAAATCAATGTTACCGTTAACTTCACATGCACTGCACTAACGTATTAGCAATGATCTGTCTATACATGGTTGTGTAAATGACTCATGAAAGATCCTACTGACAAACTGAATAATTCAGATTTGATGTAGGAAGGGTACATAAATGAAAAGGTAACAATATCTTAAGATCTTGATATTTTGGAGCTGGAGTATTTATGGATTTGTTCCTCTAGAGCTATGTAATCTTCAGGATCATCAGTTACTCCTGGAATTAATTTCAGGTCCACTGTTTGGCAGATCTATTCTAAAAACATTTCATGATTACAACAAAGCTTATAAGTAATATTCCTCATAGTAAAGGATAATACTAAAACAAAGTTAGTTCTTGTGAAAAACTACAAATCATTTCAGTTTCAATGAAAGGACTTGTATACTGCATGTACACTGTACTGGTCCTAGCTAGAGGTAGGCTTAGTCTGGTGCTGCATGATGGTATTCCTATTGTTTGGTAGTAACATTCTGGGAGCTGAGTTAGGGTAAGCAGTTCCTGAAGTAAGTTATAATGATACCAGAAGGACTTGTAGCTGGGTAAAAAAACAAAATTACTACTCACCGTATACTGCTGGACAATTTCACTAATGACCTTTGACCTTCCTCTACCCATAAAAGTCTTATACTCAATAATCTTCATTGGTCTTGGTGTTATTGGTTTGCTAACTCCGAGAGTGTTAATATAAACTCCTGTGTAGTCCTCAAACATCTCAGGGACTTCATATTCTGTATCATCCTCACTTTGCAGGTCTGGCTGAGGAACGCTTGGTAATTTACGAGCATCTGTTTCTCCAAGGTTGACATCCTCATACTGGTAGTCGGTCTGTCTCTTAATGCCCTGACGAGGCATAGCCTTGGGTGCTGCATCAGCTGTTTCTAGGATGGTTCTCTCATACCCTGATACTAGTGTGGGAGCTTCTTTCTCAGTAAGATCTTGATATTTTTGGGCTGGAGTATTTCTGGATTGTTCCTCTAGAGCTATGTAATCTTCATGATCATCAGTTACTCCTGAAATTAATTTCAGGTGCATTGTTTGGTGGGAGATTTATTCTTAAAACATTTCATGTTTACAACCAAGCTTCTATGTATTCCTCATAATGGCTTTTTGTTAAATGCTATTAGTAAGAGAGGAACAACTTTATGGTGCAGTGTATAACAATTATTTCCTTACCACTAAAGGAAAAAGGATCCCTGTGGTTGATTTAAAATCAATATATAGTAATAGAATATTTCAAAAATGACACTTGTTATGGTAAGTTCATGAATCAAAACTACAAGGATCTAAAATATCAAATCGTGTAAAGAAAAAGGTTCGATTCCACAGACACTCAAGAGTTTATCGGTATTCATAGGTGAAGGGTGAACTCTAGAAACCTGATTAACAGTCATGTAACATGTTTTATGTGATAAAGTATCATAAGAACTAACTAGAAACATACTCACCAGCATTAACATGATCAACATCTTGTACATCTACTGGTTTAGGCTCACTCGCAGGCTTTCGCCGGATTCTATGCATATGATTGTTAGACAAATTGAAGAAAAAAAAATCGTCCAGCAATTGCATTACATTAATAAAGAATTGGGAAGATCTAATTATATAATTTCCTTTGTTTGAAAGGGAAAGGGTAGACCATAGACCTCTTCAAGTTTGTCTTGGAATCTACAAATGAACTAACATGAGACATGCAGGCACATCCTTCCAAATATCAAAAGAAAACAGAGGTGTTTGTTCCTTGGCTTGTCCACTAGCATCAAAATGGAGGAAACATTAACAACCTAATGGTTCATAAACCATCTTTACAATTTTGTGGAAACTAATTTAGGTTAAATATGCTCCCCTCCCACCCCCACTCTCCTCAAAAAACAAAAAAAGATGATGCTGATCTTTTAGGTTTGCTTCAATTCTTTTATTAGAAATGCTGGATATCTATGTATGTAGTGAGAGGACATGCTGGACTGTGCCCTGAATTGCCAGACTATTTGAATTTATGCCAAACCTCCCACCACCCTTGGTCCCTCCCAGCCAGCTCACAGTCCCGACCGAACCATTGGTTGAATCCCAGATAATTCACTTCAGATCAATCAGGGGAATGATCAGGCAGTTCATATTCAGCTGTAGTACCAAACTAAATATTTAAATCTGATGGCCACCTTACCGCTTGATTACCACCAGCAACAGAATAATGATGAGCAGGACTGGAATCACCATGGCAACTAGATAAACAGGTGAGGAAGGAGGCTCACTCTCTTGAATGAAAAGTTAAAGTAAAACAACTGTTTAAAGAATGAAAACTTGTACATGTTTATATACCTATATTTTCTTTCATAAGTTTTGTTAATGAGCATTGTATAAGTTTACGTTCATTTCAGTCATGGCCTATCAAATGGTAACTTCTTTGTAACACATTTCATTATGTTCCCAAATTAATACTGATCCTTTTTGTATTACCATTGTTACCTGATCTAGTCACTGAAATTCCTTCACTCAGAGCACTTTCCTGGTCTGTAGTGACAGTCACTGCAATGTTATAGGTCGTCCCTGGTTCTAGAAGTGATCCATCAACTGTAAAAGTCTCAGCATTTGGATCTGCTGTTCCAGCCTCTTGTCTGGAAGAAACATCGCCCTCTATCTCATAGTAAATAGTAAACTGAGAGATTCCAGTACTGCACTGCACCGTTGGTTGCTGTTATGTTTAAAATGAAAACACACAATGTGAACTAGCAGTTACTACACTAACATGCTGTTAAACTAAAACAATGACACTGGTCATCCCAATTAACTAATGTATCTGTGTGCATGGACAATAAAACCAGTTGTAATATGTGTATATATGGTAACTAATAATTCAAAATATCTTTACATTGATTAAAGGACTAGTGAAAGATATACACCATACAAGAAATGAGTAAACACTTTCTGAATAAGGTCTGGATCCACCACCACCACCACAATCATCCTCGTGACAGGGAAATGAAGACTTTTTAAACATATTTCATTTGAGTTACAGCCATGTCTCTGCTTTTTTTGGAATTTTGAAAGGACTGCTTTGCCAGTTCTAAAAAACATTTCATTTACATGAGGCAACACTAACTCCCTTAAAAGTGATTTTTTCCAACACAATATTGTCAACCTTGATATTTGAGTATTCATAACTTTCTATTGAATGTGAAGAAAGTTGTTTCGTCATTGTCGTCATCATCATCATTTAAAATCATTTTAAGTATGCATCTCAATACTCTCAAAGTCTGTTGAGATTTGTATTGCACTCTTGTTTTGGTATTTCTTTTACTGGTTATTAATAATTGCCTCTTTTCCATTTTGTTCTACATATTAAGCAAAATGCCTTTCTAATATTTAAAAGGTCACAAAGAGTGGGTCTGTGGTTCAACCAGAGTTCAGCAGAGGTTTCAAACAGGGCAGTTACTACACTAAATGAAGCCACATGTACCTTCAAATTTACTTAGAAATTAAAACTGCATTATGTGTTGGATTTGCCATATTTTATTTTACCATGTTCTACTATTAAATATATACATGAACCTAATGACTCGTTTTTACTATGGACACTGAATTCACAAAAGTAATCGTAAAGTCAATGCACACACTACAAATTAAGGTTTGCAAGGAAATAATAAAGCATAACATTTACAATATTTTGGACACAAGTTTGACTGATTTGTTGAGGAGACCTCCATGAAAGGTAGTCTATAGTTAGCTTGAAAAGAAAATAGATACAGCAGCATACAGAAGGAGAGAAAACTCGTTCCAATTTTTTAAAGATTGTTTTAGTTTATTAATAGATATATTTTGAGAAATTGTGTTCTAAGATTTTTCTCTGATGTAGCTAAGATAAGGGGGAGGGATGATGATCTATGAGAAGAAGATAAATAAATATAACAAATGGAAATGAATTTGATCACATAACTTATGGCAAGAAAACTTAACCAGAAGTGAAATTAAGATTCTGTGAAAAGTGGCTCCCATAGGTCACTAGCTTTTTGGTAGACCTAGAAGTCACTTGTTGGGAACCAGGAGCCAGTTTTTTATTTAAATGAAAACATGTGCATATACGTCATACCGTCAACAAAGGGGTTGACTTTGCTTGGACTATTAAGATCATTCACATGAAAGGTCTGCTGAAAAAGGGGTGTAGTTTGCTCGGACTATGAGGATTTTTACAAAAAAGGTATGCTGGAAAAGGGGTGGAATTTGCTTGGACTATCAAGATCTTTCACATCAAAGGTCTGCTGAAAAAGGGGTGTAGTTTGCTTGGACTATGAAGATTGTAACAAAAAAGGTCTGCTGATAAAGGGGTGGAATTTGCTCTGAATATACAGGTATATATGTTTTACAAGAAAGGTCTGCTCAAAAAAAGGGGAATTTGCTCGTACAATAAACATCTTTCTAAAGAAAGGTCTGCTGAAAGTCAGTGACATAAATGAACCTATGAGCGACATTTCTTTATTTAAAAATTAATTGCAATTCGGCGAGTTTAATTAAAATTCTATTCACTACACTGCATAGTTCACTGGCTGTCAATAATACTACATTGCAGTCTCTGTAATTTAAGTAGTACAAAATGCAACATTTCCAGCTTTAATAGGTACACATACGTATGCGTGTATGTATGTATGTATTTTAGATCCTCCTGCAAGCAGGAACTCACGAAGAAGCCTCATTGGCTTATCAAAGCCGCAAGCTGACCGAAGTCAGTCTCTTACATTCATATTTAAAGTCCATGATTATGAATTGTCAACAACTCTGTAACTAGACGACATACATTAATCTTGGAGTGACTCGAACCGGGGACCTTATGATTGGAAGGCACCCGTGTTAACCACTGAGCTAACACTCCACTTCACTCCACTACATATACATTCCTATACGTAATGCACATTGAAAAATCTGGTGCTTAGTAGGCAGTAATCAGTGGTCCATTTTTGTTTAAGTTCGTGACGCACATCGGGGGGTGGACGTGAAAACAGTAAAATCTTGAAGAGAAAATGTGTCTCAACTCATATCTAGCTTTCACAGGGCAACAACTTGGCCTTTGACTCGCAATTATGGATTAAAATTAATTCGTTAATATTTCAAAAATGCTTGTTCACAGGTGTGATGAGGAACGTGTTTGTTTTGTACTACCGTCAATTTTCTGCAAAATATAACTAGGTTAGTCTGTACAGCAGTGTGAAACCGACATGGCGTTCGTAGCAACTACCAGCAAGTCAGTTCCTACGGGAGATAAAAGCGCCATGAAATGCTACATGTGCATTTCACGTGAAACCAATGAGCAAATTCGAAAGTTCAATATCAGCACATGGTCAAGATTTCTTGATTTTGTCCAAAAATGGCAGTCTTTGAGCGGTAAGCAACATCAGATAGCAACCAATTTTGTTGCCAAGACTAAGAGTTGCGACGACATTCCCCTACCCAACCTGCCACTGCCACATGATGGAGGATATCACAACGTCTGCTACAGTCGGTTTACTGACAAACAGAGGGTAGAACGGTGCATTAATAGATTGAAGAGGAACAGACCTTCCCCAGAATTAATGCATCCTTGTAAGTGTGATCAAACAGGTATAACGAAGGCGATAACTACTGTTTTCGCTCAACTAGTACTAGTAGTGTAGGCCCTAGTACTAGCTAGTACTGAATGATACCAAAGTTCGTGCACGTAACCCTCAAATTTTATTCTAATTCTCCGATTTTTTTTACCTAATACTTTTGAATGACATATTATGATAATGATACCGTGGTTTTCTGGTTGATCACCTTCAAAATATTATCAT
The DNA here is from genome assembly GCA_000934455.1 of Apostichopus parvimensis. Taxonomy (NCBI): domain Eukaryota; kingdom Metazoa; phylum Echinodermata; class Holothuroidea; order Aspidochirotida; family Stichopodidae; genus Apostichopus; species Apostichopus parvimensis. The sequence continues at coordinate 36,446 of KN883981.1, forward strand.
ATGACATCGGCTAGCCTCTCTAGTCTAACTAATTTTTATCAGTAGTTGTTACAAACAAGTTTTAAAAAGGAAAGCACTGCAGGCTAATATGTTTGTCACATAGTCCTTCCTTGTTAAGGGTACACTGGGAATGCAATAAGGCATGTGAAACTGTGGGTTGCAATTTAATTAGGCAGATGTACAGTAGTATACTGGCCCTAGCCCATAGGCTTTCTGTGTTAGGGAAAGTTGAGGGGAATGTATGTGGTAACTGTAATTGAAAGTTCTTACACTGTAGACCCTGGCATTGGAAGTAACTTGTGTTCACAAAATGGTCCACACTTAGGCATGATTTAATCAACCCAGTTAACATGGTTCTAGTGTAGTACTTTTGATTTCTTTCTTTTTTGGTAACTGTATTGGCAAGTCAAAAAGCTGTTCAGGTGATGCAAAATTTAATTTGCAGGTGGTTCAAGTCCACCAACGGAAATGACTCAGGCTCAGCCATACAGTTTCAAGAAGGAATTGAAAGACATAAACATTTTGCCATAATGTGGTGTAGAACAGGATGAACATTCAGAAGGCTAACTGTAGTACAACTACTAGGTTCAGGAAACACCTGCGGTTAGATCTGAAGCAAGTAGACTGAAAAACTCATTCTTCTTGCAAAATAGCCTCACAATATTGCCTCATGTTGGTATCAAAATAACTTTTTACAAATAAATTACACAACTACTACTGTAACTGCCCTATTGTCTTATTATCTAGCCTACTGTTAAAGTAATAAATGGGATCTGTAGAACCTGGAAAAATCTATTTTTTCAGAAGAAAGCAATGCATTGTGCACAAAGCAAACATCTTCTAGGCTTTTTCCTTTATTAATGAAGTAAATCTTCGTAATTTTTCCAAGTTTCATTCATAGTGGCCTTTCTAAATCGGATATAACTTGATGAGACTGCTAGCAAAAAAATAGGGCACAGGATTTTTTAAGTCACACAAAAATTACTACATCTATAGAACAATTGAAACAATTTTTCTTATATTGACTTTCCAGCAATTCCTGTTGTACATGATGATAGTGAAGGTTCTCAGCCAAAGAAAAAACAATTACTTCGATCAGACTACTCAACTCCTCCTGAACAAGCAAGGTCGAGGAATGTGCTTCCTGATATTTGCTTATTCTGCAATAAGAGAGAAAAGCGGAGAAACTGTCGAAGGACACAGACAAGAAAAAAGGAGAATCTAGTGATGTGTTCTACCATAGGAGCAGTGAAACTTCAACAAGCAGCTAAAGAAAAAGATGATACTGGTATCCTCTTGAAGATAGAAAACAAAGACAGCGTGGCTATTGAAGTCAAATATCATCAGTCATGCTACACAAATTACACAAGGTATTTGTATCCAAAGAAAAGGCACAATGAAGAGCTGGACTCAAGATTCTCTGAAGCCTTCACTAGGTTGTGTGACTTTGTGAAGACACAGATTATTACAGGTAAAGAAATCTTACGACTTACCAAACTTTGTGATATCTTTATCAAAGAAGTGCAAGTGACTAGTGGGGTTGATGCGAGTGGCTACAGGACATCAAATCTGAAGGTACGACTGAGAAGAGCCTTCCCTCAGCTTTGTTTCCTAACCCCAAAGTTAAGATCACAGAGTGACATCGTCTATGTACATGACATTAGTACAGAAGACCTTGTGCAGGAAACACAGTTATTAAAGGGTGAATTTGTGAACACAGACTCAGAGAACACTGAGGATGAATTAGATATTGAGTTCAAGAGTAGCAAGCAAAGGGTTGACCAACATTCAGTAAGAGACTCCTACATGACTTCACTGGCTATCAGGAAAGCAATACAAAAGGGAAAACTGATATTCCCTGGCCACCAACTAAGGATGACTTGAAGCTAGAAAATGCAGAAGCATTGGTCCCTCATCAGCTATACAACTTCCTGGCTTGGACTGTTTCTGCTTCTGACGAACCTAACAATGAATCAAAGGTTAGTTGTGTGGACACTGAAAGCCACAGAAAGATTCTAGCTATCTCGCAAGACATAATGTATCTAGCATCCAAAGGAAAGACTCAACTGCCTAAACACACATCCCTTGCATTGGCCCTTCGACACCTAACTGGATCAGCTCAACTAATAGGTTTGATGAATGGATTCGGCTACTGTGTCTCTCATTCAGTTGCACTGAATATAGACAGTGCTATAGCTGTCAAAGAAATGGACCGTGGTGACTGTGCACTACCTGCAAATTTGACAGTGGGGACACATACAACACTTGTTTGGGACAACAATGACTTTGGTGAAGAAACACTCACTGGTCATGGAACAACACATAACACCAATGGCATTGCAATTCAGCAGATCAATCCAACCAAGGTACCACAGAAGGAAGTAAGGAAGTCACTACACAGAACAAGGAAGAAGACAGTTCATCCACCAGCTACTAACATCTCAGTCTACCAAGGTGGGAAAAAGGAAGGACCTAAAATAGCAGAGATAAATGACCAGTATTTTTCAGCTGCCCAAGTTCTTAAACTGCCTCGAAGAATAGATTTGGCATACAATATCACAAAGTTTGATATTAAGCGCCCACTACCAAGCTGGACTGGGTTTAATCAGCTACTTTCACAAACTGAGGTACCGTCTAAGTCTGCTATTGGCTACTTGCCAATAATTGATGCAAGTCCAACTGAAATGAACACAGTCCTCACAATTTTACAAAGGAGTGTTGAAATATCAAAGAAGCTTGAACTTGATGTCATTGTTGTAGTGGTAGACCAAGCTATCTACTGTAAGGCACAAATAATCAGATGGCAGAATGCAGAGTTTGCACAAAAAATTGTCTTACGCCTTGGCGCGTTTCATACAGCAATGTCCTTTCTGGGTTGCATTGGGAAAAGGTTGAAAGACGGTGGACTTCAAGATCTACTTATAGAAGCAGAAATTATTGCAGCAGGATCAATTAACCAAGCAATCTCAGGAAAGCACTACAACAGAGCAGTTAGAGCACACAAATTGATGTCAGAGGCCTTTCATCAAATGAGACTGGACGCTTACCTGCAATCTCTTTCAGACGATCAAGCAAATGAGATCAGAAGTCTTATATTGCAACTACAGTCTGCCTTTCCTGACCATCAGTTCACACTTGTAATGAACAGTGAACAATTTCCAAAATTTGAATTATCATTTGCAGAGTTCATCAAAGCTGGAGAAGAAAGGCATACATTTGCCTACTGGGGTTCATACCTTGATATGGTGGAGATATTACTATTGTTCATCAGAGCAACTAGAGAAGGTAACTGGCTACTCCACTTGTCCAGTGTCCGGTGTATGATCCCCTGGATATTTGCATATGACCACCTCAACTACGCAAGATATCTTCCAGCTTACTGGCAAGAGATGGTTAATCTCCCTACAACACATCCAACAGTGTTCAAAAGGTTCATGGATGGAGACTTTGCAGTTCAAAGAAGCAAAAATGGCTTTGCTAAAATAGCATGTGATCAGACAATAGAGCAAACAGCCAACAGGGATTCTAAAACCAAGGGAGGAATGGTCGGGTTCACAACCAACAAAGGTGCTGTAAACAGATGGATTTGGCCACACCATGCAAGAGGAGAAATTACTAGAGAATGTGAGCTAATGGCAGGAAAAGGAGAAAGAACCTGTGGAAGCTCAGATCTACTGTTAGCCCGGATGAACCAAGACAGGTCAGATGTATCCAGAATCATGGAGACCGTAAACAGCATGGTAAATCCATTTGTACATGACGAGAAAGTGCTTGTGCACATCACATCAGGAGTGGTTGCAGACAGTGACATTGAGCAAGACATAATAATGGCACATGATAAGGGTGAGCAAGTATTCTCAAAGTTCAGCAAGAATAGACTTGAAAGTAACAATACAGATTTTTTCCACAGTATGAAGAAGCTACAATTGAAGACTTTCACAACTCTCTCGAGAACTGTCAAAAGGAAAATAAATGGAAAAGAGTTCTGTATGAAAGCTGACAGAAACCTTTTAGCACGACTGGTGGTCATTGGAAGGTTCAGAAGCATTGATTTGCATGAGCTTATGAAGTATGCACTCGGGCCACTTCCACTTTCTTTGGCTACCCCACATGGGAGCCTTGTTAAGACAAACAAGGCAAACTTACTACATGCATTAGAGGACCAAACACAGAATGCTATTGTTGAAATTCCCAAAGGAGGTGCTTTGATCATAGATGGTATGGCTTTCATACAACAGCTGAATCCAAAGAAGTTGGTTGGACCAAAGACGTTTCAGCGGTTGGCAAATGTTGTTCTAACACGAATTGTTAACATTGCTAGACTCAGTAAATCATCAGCAGTCCATTTTGTCACAGATACATATCCAGCAGTGTCTATCAAGAACGCTGAAAGGAAAAAGAGAGCAACTCATGGATCCCAACTTATCAGAGTGTATGGTCAGGTCATTCCCCAACAATGGAAAAAATTTCTGTCAAATGGACAAAACAAGGAAGCTCTTATTAAGTATTTCTTTGACACATGGAGTACCATGCAAGGATCACTATTGTATGATGTGAAGGTTTATCTTGCACACAACCAAAAATGCCATGTCTTCTCTCAAGAAGTTGCATCAGTCAAAGTCCAGGAAGTTGAGACTCTAAACTGCACCCACGAAGAAGCAGACACCAGAATGTATCTGCATGCTGCATTTGAGTCTGAGCAAGGTACAGAGCAAATTACAATAGTAAGCCCAGACACTCATGTTTTTGTGCTTGGCATCACATTCCAACAACAACTGAAGTCTCACCTGCATTTTCACACTGGCAGTGGAAGTAACCTTAGGACAATTGACCTGAAGAAAGTACAGGAACAGATTGGAGAAGAAGTCACTAAGGCCTTGATAGGACTTCACTGTTTTACAGGTTGTGATAGTGTCAGCGCATTTTACAGTAAAGGAAAGAAGAAAGCACTTAAACTCCTGCAAACAGAGACCTCCTTCTGTTCAGCATTTCAGACACTTGGGAATGATTTTGAAACCCCTCTTTCGATTACACCAACACTGGAAGCTTTCACTTGCAAGCTCTATGCACAGCATAATGACAGTGATGTTAACATTGCAAGATACAACTTGTTTAGATTGGCCAGAAGATCTGAGGGTAACATGCCCCCAACTAAAGATGCTCTACTACAACACATCAAGAGAGCAAACTATCAAGCAGGTAAATATTACTATAAACAATTGTACATTAACACCAAAATTTTTATTTAATTTTCTAGCAACCATGTATTTAAATTGCTTTCAAGCACACAACTGGATCATCATGAACATAATTCAATACTTTTATAGTAATTGGCTTTTCAAAGTCACAAATTATAATACTCATAAATAAATCATTATTTGTTGCAAAGAAAAATTTACTACATCAAAAGAAGAAACCTTTGAAAGACAATTGGGGGATACTTTATGATGATTAACAATCATGTATGCAAATTCCAAAGTACAGTTATACAGTCTCCAGCAAACAAAAGAAGTTTTCACATGTTATATTCAATTGTTCATTTCAGCTTTGTACAAGAGAAGTCTTGAACAAACTCCTCATGTACCCTCTCCAGTTGGAAATGGATGGAAAACGGAAGATAGGGCACTACTAATCAACTGAATGGATCTTCCTCCTGCACCAGATTGCATCATGGAGCTGGTCAACTGCTCCAGCACCTGCAAAAAAGGACACAACAACTGCAGTGATTCAAATACTTGCACCTGTCTACAAAACAAACTCCCTTGTACTGATCTTTGCAAGTGTGAAGGCAGACACTGTAACAATACATGTGGACCAACTCTGTCTGATGATGAACTAGACGATGAAGACATTGAGGAGGAATGAAGAACCCTGACACAATTCCCTGGAGCCCCAAACCCCAACTTATATCCCATGTTATATATCACATCAACCAACTAAAGTAGGCAACAAAGAGTCACTTGGCAGTGATGACACCCCCACCATCGAGTGGCTAATTCAAGTCTTCTTGAGACAATCAAGAGATCTGGGGGACCTACAGCCTAATGTTGATATCATTCATGCTTAAAATCATACTGTAACTATTACAAGTTTGTTTTATTGGCCCCAAATGTTATTAGCTAGAGAAAACTTGTTGTGACATTATTACTCTGCCCAGTAGTAGCCTACTGTACTAGTACAACATTGCAAAACAATGAGGGGAACGAAGACTGAACCAGTTATAACTAGGCCTAGGCAAAGAGAGACAATGTAGGCCTATGTTAAAAGGCTTTTTGGTTACTTAGTGGTTGCAAATCAAGAAAAATAAGCATTGATCATGCAGCAACTGCTGGGAAAGTTGGTTGAACCTCTGGAAGTATCAAGATAGCCTACCCGTGTTATGCAACACAAAGTCGGATGATTCCAAATACCTCTGTAACTAGTGTTACAAATCACCATATGCCATGGTATCATAATTTCTAGAAAAGTCACCAGAAAAGGGTTTTAGTTTAAACACGAAACTGAACCATACACCACAGCAACATTTGTCAAAAACAATTCCATTCCCTTTCCCACTGTATTTACTGATAGTGAAACGATAGGCGTCCATTCGTCAACATTGGCCTATATACTAGTAATGGTTAGCTACAGTACAGCAATGTACAAGCTGGGCGTTCGCGGAACCAGTCCATGTATTCTCCAACAAACAAAAAAAGCGGCGAATTTTAGGCAAATTTTCTCTTCAAAGGCCAAGTCATTCTTTTGTGAAAACTGATGAGTTGCTCCTGACTATTTCTTCTTGAGTTTCGTTGACTTCATTTGTCCACCCCCCGATGTGCGTCACGAAATGTGAAAAGGAAAGCACTTTTCGACGTATGGCCCACTGCCTATAGCCTATTTGTTTATCCTCAGGCTATGAGCTGGCAAATTAATAACTGGTACATTTTAGCAAATGGCACTTACTTTATTTAATCCCTACTTAACCATTCTTTCAAACTAATATGAACCATCGCTTACATATAACTTCACTGGTCCTACACCATGCTAAGTGTTGACAAGAACAGTACACATTAAAAAAATAACAATTAACTTTATCTGTTAGACCAGTTGAATAACAAAGAGGTAGAAAAAAAAATCTACATTTGCAAGAAGATCTTATGACGAACACTTAAGTGTGTCTTCTTTAATTAATGCTGAGAATAATAAGGTTTACTTGAAATTAGTCTCCTATTAAACTTTATCTCCTAACTCTCCCAGAATAGTTTTACACTCATAAATACCCCTTATCAACACACAAAGCCAAACATTATCAAGCTATCTTACCTGCCATGTCACAGTCACATCATTTGTATCAGTTAAAGTTGTTGTGACCATCTGTGGAACAACATCTGTAGAAAACAACATAGGAAAGTCATGTGTCTTTCTCACCTTGAAAGTTACATGACTACCCTCCTCCTTGTAAAAATGATTGCAATAAGCAGTATTTAAAGTGGTTACTACAAATGTCTGGATGCTAAAAATGGCTAAATTTATCAAAGCTAATTGCACTGCATATGTCCAGATTTCTAGTTTAATCAAGGGCAATACTGTTTGAACTTAATAGTAAAGTACTTAATGTTGATTTTGCAGTAGTGGTATTCAATAGAATACTACCAACTTACCAATACAGAGTGTCTTGATGGTTACTGCTGGACCTCTGGGTCCCTCTCCACCCTCCCCTTCCCTGACTGCTGCTACACTGAATGTATAGTTTCTATCTGATTCCAGACTTGATGCTGTATATTCCAATGTTTGGTCAGCCTGGATCCTTGATCCACTCATCCAATCCTGAGATGGATCCATCTTGTAGTATGGGATGTATGCCACCACAGGAGGATCACCAACATCAGTCTCTTCATCCCAGGGTCTCCATGTAATGGTTACTGATGTAGTAGTCCTGGTAACCTCTGTAGGAGGGTCACTGATGAATGGTAACTCTGAAAGGTTGTAAGTAAAAAAACAAGAAATTGATTATATCTACTTCCAATTCTTTTATCTAAATAAAACTAAAACAAACAGTTAACAAACTGCTTGTCCACCAAAAAGACTGTGTGAGAGAATGTGTAAGAGTGAGTGGGCCTAACGTTTTGATCCTAGCAGGATCTTCTTCAGAGGCTGAATGACAAGTAACAGTAACAGTAACAGAAGGAACAAATACATGCACTGAATCCATCAGGTTAATGAGCAGGGTGAATACAAAAGAAATAGATGTAAGAGGATTAGTAGACAAGGGATGGAGATAAGAAAGAAACCAACAGGGGAAGAGGAGAGGTAGCAATAAACTGTAGAGGGACAAAGAGAGGATTAAGGGAAGAGGGTAGGGAATAAACTAGAGAAGGACAAAGGCAGAAAAGTGTGGAGAAAAATGGTGTAAGAGAGCTATAACAGGAGATGCATAAATAAACACAACACAAGTAGAGTAAGATTTCCTGAAAATATTATAACTGTAGAGAGTTCCAATACTATAGGGTATTCCGATACCAAATAATTCATTTAGTTGTTTTATCCCCAATTGTGTACAATGGGAAAGAAGTCTCATATTAAGCCTTAAAAAGATTTAACATAGTAGGAGACTCCCTGGAAGAAAAGAAAAGAAAATGTACAAATATGATTAATACAGTATATATACGTAAGGATTAAATATACAGTAATCATAACCTAATGGTGCTGAGATGGATACGTGAATAGATTATATAATACTAGTACGAGTTAATAAATTCCTTTTTCAAATGATTGGTGAATGTGCGTTTTGAAGGTATAGACTTCATCTTTTTTGATAGATCATTCCAAATTTGTATTGCTCTATTAAGAAGACCAAATTTCCCTATGTTACTATGGTAAAAATTGCAATGAGCATTGTCAGCTTGTCTTGTGTGATGTTTATGTAAGACTCTGTTACTACATATGAAGTCATTAAACGTGACTGGCAGTAATCCATTCCATGCTTTGTAAGCAAAAGTAGCAACCTTTACTGTTATAATATCACCAAGTTTTAATAAATTTAGAGACTTTAATATTCCACATGTTCAAGTGGTGGGGCATTAGCAATGTGACATATAGCCCTCTTTTGGAGAATATTTAGGTGGTCAATGTTAACATTGTATGTTCTAGACCAAATAGTTGTATAGGATAGGTGTGGCAGAATCAATGTTTGATAAAGCATTCTAACAACATGCTGTGGAAGGAAATATTTCAGTTTAGATAATATACCAGGCCTCGACAAATACGGTCGCCAACTCGCCAATGGCGACTAGAATTTGCGACTGGCGAGCAAAAAATGCATTACGCTCGACATTTTGGCGAGTGGTTCATTCGCTCACTGCCTTTATACGATAGGCTTACTATTAACTTGTGAGCCAATCAACAAAGGCCTATTGCCTAATGTTACACATCACAGTATAATTATCAAGTGCACTGTTACAAGTAGGTCAGGCTAAGGAACAGCTCTGTTCACCAGCTCGAAACGAATTTGATACTAATCGACTAAATGATGCACGATAGGTGTAACCAAACTGGAAAACTACAAACTTAAATAAATGCGTAATGACAACTCAAACAGGGGTGACTTAACGCATGAATATCATGTTTTAAGCACTTTTGACGAAGCACAATTTAAATAGATCGTTTTTGCTGTAAACAACTAACAGTAACACTAAACTGCGATATCCTAAGTTAGGCCATAGCCTACTACCTAGGCTTAATAGCACACAAACACTTTGCGAGAAAAATGGCGAGTAAATTTAACGTTTTGGCGAGTAGAATTTTAGACTCGGTCGCCAGTTGGTGAGTAGTTTTAAAATTTTTTGTCGAGGCCTGTAATATACCAGTATTTTTAGCTACAATGTTACATAAAATATGGTTATTCCAAGAAAGTTTGCTATCAATATAACACCATGAAACTTAGTATCAGTTACACATTTTACCTTCCATCGTAATATCCTTATCCCAACGAAATGCTCTTCTACTACTAAAAATTACATACTTACAATACTTGTAGTCTTATCAATATTAATACTTAATTTGTTTGCTGCGAACCAATCACAGAACTTATCCAGTTCACAAGAGACAGTACTTTGGAGTGAATTTACGTTCTTCGAGTGAAAAGCAAAGATTGGTGTCATCAGCAAATAAGACTGTATGAGCGATGTTGGAGACATGGCAGATATCATTAACGTATATCATAAACAACAAAGGACCTAATACAGAGCCCTGAGGCACACCACAGGCGATTTCACCAAGTCCAGAATTCCAGTCCAGTATTAAGTATATTTAGGGTTGTTCCTCTGATTCCGTAGAAAGATAGTTTGGATAATAAAATGGAGTGGTTGATTGTTTCAAATGCTTCGGACAGGTCAAGGAAGACGCCGATGCAAGTATTGTCATTATCAAGATTAGTGTAAAGTCTGTCAATAGCATCTGCCAGAGCAAGTTCAGTAGAATGACCAGGGTGAAAACACTACTGTTGGTTACAAGAATGTTGTACTTGCACATAAAACCGTAAATACGATTGAACATTAACCGTTCAATCACTTTTGAAAAACATGATAACAGTGATATGGAGCGATAATTTTGATAAGAACTTGTGTCACCTTATTTGAAGATAGGTACTACTTGTGCGACTTTGAGTTTATCAGGAAATATGCCAGTATTAAAAGAGATATTACAGATGCGAGTCATGGGTTTGGCAATAAAATGAATAACATGTTTGATAATACCTGGCTTAAAACCATCGTAACCTGCTGCCTTATTTGATTTTAAGTTGGAGCTTGCTATTTTAATGAACTCAGCTTCAAAACAGGATAACTATAGAGCTGATTTTTCCTATTAATGGATTTTGAGATTCCATTAGTTATCAAAGGGTGTTTTTTTTTCCTCCTTTCGTTTTACTGAGGTTATGCAAGGGAAAACAGGTATTGTACGTTGAATTAGATGAATCAAAGTAAGCATTATAAGAAGTGTTAGCATCAGGCTTAGTGCACCTTATCCCATGTTTTACTTTTAATTTCAAATGAACTTATTAATGTTGTTATTGCTCTAGTTACGGACTTGCAATGGGTTATACCTGACTGTACTCTGATTCACAGGGGCATGAAGGAAAAAAGGGAAATGGTCACTAATATCTGTAATAAGTAAAGTTTATTAGAAAGTTTATAAATCATCATTGTGTTTAGCAGCCTATATCTGTATGAAACTTCATGAAACTAGTAGACCATACATAAGCCAGTCATATTAAGTTGGAGAGCTTAATAAATATCACACGTTGTGACACGTAGATATGGAATGCTTCTTTCCGACCCGGCCCACAAAGTTAATATTTAAAAATAACTCTTAAATTTCTGATCTCTTAATTTTGGAGCCTATTATTTACCGGTCAGTGGCTTTCGCCCCTGGCTCGCTGAAGCGCCTTTCGGCGGAAACAGCTAATTACAAGACAATCTAAGCTAAGTATATGGAATGCATTCACATTTTGTTTTGTATTCCCCTAAGCAATAGCAAAAGTTAGTATGTAGCTGCTTGCGTTTTCAGTTTAATACAAGCAAGTTTATAATTCCATGATCGGAATTTGCAGGCAATCCAAAGTTCATGGTACATCAAATGATATTTAGAAAATGTGAATACAGCTCTTGATACATGAACACCTATTAAAAGTCAACCAATATGAGTATATCTGCAGCTTGCCATCCATTGTAATGATAAAATAATATTACATTTGAATGTTATCCTGCCAATGATAACACCAGAGCCTTTTGAAGAATTCAAACAGATCGGGAAGGGGACGGCAGACTTAAAAGGATCTTGACCCAAGTGATAACGTTATCAGAGGCTAGACTATTTCTGATGGGGGTGATGTAGGCTGGGGAATGGAATGACAATAGGGGTAGATAGTAATGTCTAAAGAGAGCATCCTCTGAAATGGTTTTAGGGACATTTGAATGGGCAAAAATGTTTCAGGATTGTATGGTTAGTATTAGCAATATTGTTTTAATGTATGTTATTTTTTTTCCAATTTAGGTTTATTATTTAAATCTCTGCCTAAATCGAGAGATCCTCAGATGTAGTAGTAAAGTATAGCAAGAAAACAAAGTAACAGAACTATTCGTGCCTGTTTGCCCACATGGCTTTAAATAGTCAGTCGTATTTCTACTGCAAGTCATTAATTCTACTCATTAAAATATGTCCAGAGTCTACTTCATAGGAATTGCTTAAAATCAATTCATAACAGAAGAAAGAACTGGAAGGTGAATGGAAAGATGAAGAATATTAAACAAAACTAAATTATTTAAATTCAGGCATAGACAGGCAAGCTTTAATGGTAACTTAGAGCAAGAAAGCCATGAGTCTTAGTGATTCCTTGCCATGTTTCATAAGAGAAGGTTCTTGTAACAAGAAAGCCGAACCACAAACCACATATGAAGTTCATTCAAGCATTTCTTTTGGAGTTAATAGCCTGTTTACAAAGTTTAGTGGCTGAGCTCTGTTGATGGCAAATGACATTTGACCTCCACAGAAATTACTAGGTTTTTTTCCATTTACTCAAAAAGGTGGATTGAAAAATCCCATATGAAGTTCATATAAGCTTTTCTTAATAGTTATCATGTTTACAAAACTGCCAAACTTCCATTTCTGTTGACCTCAAATACTCTTTGACATCTACACAAAGCAAATGGGTTTTTCTCATAGCTAATGTGGATCCACAAGTTTGATGTTTATCCCAACTTAACTTTTATGTTAAAGACCTGTCCAAGATGTTTTCAAACTCTCACGACTTCACTTGACCTTAGGTGTATCTAATTAAAAGTATTCAAATTCATCCAACTTGGTTAACCTCAAACAACATTTAACCTCCATAGAAAACAAGACAGATTTTGCACACAATAAGGTTGATCCAAATATTGAGTTCATCCAAGTTTTGCTAATAGAGTTATGATGTTTACAGCTTTCAGACTTTGACCTCTGGTGACCTCATATGACTGTGACCTCCAAAGAAAACAAAGGCACCTTCTGCTCACTAAGATGGTCCGAGTACTACTTTTGAAGGTTTACTTTTGGAGTTACAGAGTTTACAAGGTTTTCAGACTCTATAATCTGGTAACCTCAAATGACTTATGACTCAAGAGAATAAAACAACATTTTCCTTGTACTAATTTATGGTGGATCCAAATACTAGTTTCTCCAAGCTTTACTTTCACAGTTATCAGAATTTGACCTCTGTTGCCTGTTACTTTTGACATTCACATAACTCATATAGATTATAAAATCCTAAGTTTAGCCTTCCATGCTATTAAAGTGAATATCCCAAGTCACAAACTAAAATTAGGCCATCTAGATCACAATATCTTAACCATTTTAACGGTCCAGTGTCTCGATTGAAAACGAAAGGGATACGTCTCTGGACTCACTTGACCAGTTGAATCATTGTCTTAAAACTTATCCTTTTTCACATTGTTATGACATGTTTTTCTTTTTCTTTTGTCTTCACCTGTAAAGCACATTGAGCAACTTTTGTTGGATTCTGCACTATATGAGACTCATTATTATTATCTTATTTCTGGTCCGCTGCCTCATTGCTAAATAACTAT
>KN883981.1:50093-63463 GCA_000934455.1 Apostichopus parvimensis
CTATATATTATATATTATATCATTGTAATTTAATGGCAGAAATAAACAAAATGAAACAAAACTGTTATTATTAAACAATAGGGATCTTGTATTCACTAAGGTGAATCCACATACCAAGTATAAAGTAAGAAAACTGGTCTTGTAACTAAAACTCAATATTTTGAAACTGAGTGTGCTACGGTACACTCACAAGCATAAACTAAGTTTATTTGTACAACGAGCATACCATGGTGGCTTTTAGGGTAAAATTCAGCTTAATTAATGTGTTAAATAATGTTATATATCACAAGTTAAGCAAAAGAGTTTATTATGCTATGGCACATTCCATCAATTTGAAAAATCTCAAAGCCCTTAACAATCGGTGGATCAAAGGTATGAAGTTCACCCAACCATGACTTTTGGAATTACATTCTTTACAAAGTTTCAGACTCAAATGACCTTTGACTTCCACACACCCACATACCAAATATTTAGTTCATCTACACTAAAGTTTTGTAGTTAAAGTGTTAACAAGCCAACTAAGGCAGCACATTGTCACCAATGCATGTATTCCTTTCCCCTCCAGCAATAAATCAAAATAGAGTTGGCAGAAGATCAGTGCAACTTAAAACAGCTTGGTAATATTCTTTATGGTGTTGTTCTCACTGCATTTCTTACTATTCACTGAATTCAACAAATTATCAGTAATAGTCCTTAAACAGAGTTGAATGTTCAAACTATTTTCTGCTCACAGTTGCTACACGTTGAGGAGTTTTTTTATGACCATTTAAGGCTTAGTTGCATCAGCTGCTAAAGTCACCTTAATAACTGTTTATGAGCATGAAACAAAGCTTAATTTTATGCTTTGTGGCTGACACTTTAGTCATGAATGTTTGCAAGAGATAGCAAATCTTCGGCAGTCATTGTTAATCAGAAATGTGGGTTGCAACAACAGTGCCATATGCTGGCTGTGTATTCACTTGAATTCCACATTTTAATCCACAAGTTAAGCCACGTGCAGCTGACAAGGTTCAAGACCTTGCAAAATCTCATATAAAATGAGTTGGTTAATGCCCATTACTGATAATCTCAGTTGATGGCTGAGAGTTAAGCTGAGTCAAGCCGTTGGTGAACAGCATCGTTCCGAATGCAGGATTCTGCATCCAGGACGCAATGTTTTGGTGGGACGCAAAATCTTCAAACTGTTTGTGTCTGGTGAACGCAAATTTTTTATTTTGTTTGAGAAACAAACCCCAAGAACATTTATTTCTATTTTGGTACAACATTGAGCCATCTGCCCTATATATTGTGTATATAACATTCACAAAGTATAGCCAGTGATACTACACTAGTTAGTAACAGTAGGTCAAATAATAAACGCAATTGATGTTCCATCTTGACGCAATCTTTTTTTTACGGCACACAAACTTTTTTCACTAATAACATTACTGGGTGAATCTATAAGTCTTTACAACCTACTAGCTTTTACAGCTGCTCTAGTACATCTCAATTATTTCAAAAAATGTTTCTTTGGAGACTTGTTTGGCCTTAAAGGGTGTGAAGACTCGCGCAAAAAGGAACGTCTAATGCTGGTAATTTGACCTAGTTTCGAATGAGATGTAACAGAAGTGTTAAACACCACCATCGATCCCAAAAAAATACACACACAGCTTGCTATACCGTCGGTAATTAGACACTAGTGCAGTCAGTACATACAGCTGCGGTCAATACCCACAGCACAGTATACAAATGATACAGCGATGGACATCTCAGGTCTAGCTAAAGATAACAATTAAGGTATCGCGTTTCATTACTGTCTGCATTTTGTTGCGACACGAACAAAACGTCACTTGCAAGCAACAGAAAGTTAACTTTTTCAGATGGCCGCACGCGGTTTGGGGGGAGTCTTCAATGCCTTTAAGAAAAGAATTCTTTACTTAACTTTTCTGCCTGCTTAACTTTGATATCACTTTGATATAACTTGAGGCCCTTTAACTTTTATACATTTATTATCATTATCAAATGCATATTTGTATTCCATTTGCCACTTGAATGGTACAATGAGAAATGTATACCATTATTAGAACAAACTGTTAATGGTTCTTTCACATCAGGATAGGATACATTTTTCATCCAGATAAGTGTCACGTATTTGATGACCTGTTAATTCCTGTAAAGAATGTTGATAACGATAGCATATGCTGTCATTTTATTACAAGACAAACTTGAAATATTTATTCAAATTTCCAAAATGATCATGATAACAGAATCATTTTGGGGGTGGGGGGGGGGAGGGGGTTGGCAGATGAAAATAGAGGGTAAAGCCGAAAAGATGGTAAAATACCACTGGCAACTTGCACTTACCACTGATGATGACTTCAAATATACCCATGCCTCGATTCCCACTTGGATCTTCAAAGGAGTTGGTGACCGGTGTGGTACCAATCGAAAAGAATGAACCAGATGTTGGTGACTGTGATACTTCATTCGCTATCCCTGAGTTATCAGTAGCAGTACATGAGGGTAAAGTCACCTGAAGCATAGATGCCCCTAGAGGGGCATTCTGACGAACAGTTCGTCCACTGCAATCCACAACAGGCGATACATTATCAACTGTGGAAGAAAGAAGTTAAAGTCAATGAAGCTCTCTATTCACCATGGAAACAGAAATCATGCAAAACATGACAAGCTGTTGCCATGAGTTCTTAGTAGCATGGTAGTACAATGATTTGATCACTAATAATATAGGCAAGTTTGTTTGTAATTGTTACTGAAGAAGAGATCATTTAAAACATTACGCATAAGTTTCAAGACAAACTATTTATTTCATGCACCTCCACTTGTGTTTTCCAAACATGCTCCTCGCTCAACAAAAGTGCACAAATGGAACCTTGAACTAGTCAATCACCCAGCATGTCTCTGTATGCAAGCTGACCTGGCATGTCAACATGCTGGTGAGGGCCTTCATATGATCATGTTCAGGGAATACTTTAGTGTTTAAAGTTTGTGAGGCAATTTGAAAGCTCTGATATGTTCTCTTAAAAATAATACACTGTGTCTCTGTGTACAAAACTGTTATACAACATTGTTGTACTTTAACAGTATCGCAAGTAGCCCATTTTGCAAAGCCTTTTTGGGATGCCATAACGGATACATTTTTCCCTGTCATTGCATTGTTTCAGAAATCTCTAACCAGCACAGATTACACACATTAGGACCTATAAGAGAGGGCCCTCTGTTTAAAGCTTGAGAGCCCCATCATATGATAATCTTTTTCATCTAGCAGCTGCAGTTGACAGCACTTTCAGATCATCCCTTATATACCCCAAAAACAATACTGAAAATGAGAGTAAAATATGAAATCACAGTGGAAAGTCAAATACTTCCAAATTTAAAAACACAATAAACAACAGCCTAAAAGACACTTACAACATCCTAAAAGACACAAACAACTACCTAAAAGACACATACAATTACCTAAAACACATACAACACCCTCAAAGACACATGTTGCAAATTAGGAGTATATTAAGAATTAACTTTATTTTGAATACGATTTCAGTTTGAAAGTCTATCCGTTAAAAACCATTTTCCGTAAAGTTCATTACTTTAAGGAATTTATTACCTGCATTCACTGTAACTGTAAAGGAATCACAGCCTCGGTTTCCATCTGCATCGACATAACAAGTTTCCACCGTTGTCGTTCCGAGGCGAAAGAATGATCCTGATGTTGGGCTCTGTGACGAAAAGGTTGGTAATCCTGAATCGTCAGTAGCTGGACATGGTGCATATGTTGCACTAAGACTGGTTGTTCCCAGAGATACAGTAAGTACAATATCTAATCCGCTACAATCCACCACTGGTGGAGATGACACTGCAGGGAATAGAAAAAGAAAATAGGAAAAATTTTTACACATATATAGGATACGTAATGAAAAGATGTAAAGGTATTAGCAATCTGCTCAAAGAGTTTAAATTATGTGTCACATTGCTTCCATAAAAATCCCCAAAACTGCTAGTTTGTAACAAATTTATAAACAACAAATATAGGATATAGGAAACATGCCGAATTATAAGTTACACGTTAGTTTAACTGCAAAACGATTTTCGTTAATTCCTTAAATTGTAACCAAAAAACAAAAAGAACAAATTGAAATTTATGTCAATAGGGTGCTACTTTCCAAAGGGATTGACATTGTTTTATGAAAAAAAATTAAAAACAAAACCATGAAAAGAACAATTGAACTCATTCAATGTTCTACTACTTTTGCTCAAAGTCAAATTTTCAACTTTTAATGATGATGCTAAATTGACAGCCATACAATTTTAGACAGTCTTGCCACCATATTTAGAGCTATAATCAGCAAAAATGCCAATTTTCTTTGGCAAAGGACAGTAGAATTTTAAGCCTTGTTCTGACTATATATACATGTCAGTAAAATGTTACCAAACCCTTTTGGCTTCAAAGGTCATATTTCTTTTTTAAACTGAGTCCTTTCAGAATTCAGATCCCTTTGCCCTCCTAAACTCCTCTCCACCCCCCCCCCCACCCCTTAGGAAGAAACAGTTAAAGGGGCAGTATCCGGTCAGGTAATGAATTGTATCAATGTCCTTCTAGTGAGGATTGTTTATGTAGGATTGTTAATGACATGCCAAGCAGGAAGTAGAACCACCGTACTGTAACTAGCCATGGTCATCTAACATCCCATCTTGGGCAACAAGCAATACATGAATATAGCTAGCTAGTACCTATATTACTTCTAAGTCAATAGATCATGTCCCAAATGTTATCATAGTGATCTGTGATCATGCTGGGTACATCCAGAACCATTACATGTAACAGTACAAACTTTACACAGTAAAAACAATGTAACCAAGAATTAAGATTGAAGTATAAGTTTTTTGTGCAATACCATACAGTACTGCAATGTAAATGCCCCATCATATATCATTACTATAACTGCAATCAGTGATTTTATAAATATGGCACTATACATGAGGTTAATGTGTTAAAGTTTTATATGTTAATATTCATGAAGTGGGTACGATATGTAGAACATTACAGTTAAAAGTTATTTAAATGATGAATATTTCTTATCATGTTTATCATGGTGCAGTTTTGTGCTTTTAAAAAGCCTGTATCTGTTTATTGTTGTTGTTTGGGTGTCACTTAAAAAAGATTAAAATAATTGTCAAATTGCCAATGTAAAGAGTTGTAAAGAGCCAGAAATAAATCTTTGCTACGAAAGTCATAGGTATTACTATAACTACAACAGTGATTTTTGTTAATATAGTACTATTCTCTCTCACGTGTAAACAGAAAACAGAAAGTCTCCCACTAACCTTTAACCTGATCATGTAGTTATTACCTTTGCAATGTACTTGTGATACTCAATGGACGTATATGGCAAGCCATATGTGCAATAATTTGATGAACCGAGTTTATCACCGATAAATTCAGTTAATCGAATGGATAACCGTGTTTTACGCGATAAACTCAGTTTATCAAGCGTAAAGCAGGGTTACCTCTATAAACTAAGATTATTGGCGATAAACCGAGATTATCAAATGGGAATTATGTTTTTCGCTCAATAATCTCTGTTTATCGATGAACTGAGTGTATCGTTCGACAAACCAAGTTTATCGAATAGGATGTGGCAAGCCAAATGTGCAATAATTCAATAAACCAAGTTTATCGCCGTTAACTCTGCTTTTTGCTCGATAAACTGAGTTTATCTCGAAAAACAGGGTTATCCAGTCGATAAACTCAGTTTATCGTTCGAAAAACAGAGTTTAACGGCGATAAATTCGGTTTATCGAACTATGTGGCTTGCCATAGACGTAACATCCTCATGATCATATGGTCACTGTCTTGATGTAAGGGGACTGGAGTTAAGAGTGGATCAAGTTTTTATTTATACCAAGTAGTAATTCTGTAATTAGATTGAAGCATTTGTCTGTGCTCTTCAATTGATACATAAAACTAGCATCCCCACAGGGACTTGCAGTGAAAGGTAATCTCTGGAGGAGCCTTGCAGCCAGTGGCGTAGGAAAGTACTTTTGAGTGGGGGGGGGCTGAAGATCTGATGGCCGGCCTGGGCGAGGGGTCTTTTTTGGGAATTATTTTGCATTTCCAGGTGGCCTCAGATGCAATTTGGTGCAATATAGCACACTTCAACACCCACTCCATTTTGTAAATAATTTTGCATTTTCACCTGGCCTTAGATGCAATTTGGTGCTCCAAATGAGATTTTTTTCTCATTTGGAAATGAAAAAGGGGTTTTCTGACTTGCGGAGCGGGGGGCAGAAATGATACTTCCGCCCCACCATATTTTTTACAGGGGGGGCTGGCGCCCCCCCAGCCCCACCAGTTCCTACGCCCTTGCTTGCAGCCATATTAATCACAGCAGTGACCGATTAAATAAGATGTGTAGACAGAAAGGTATCATGAGGGAGCTCTGCAAGAAGGCTCTTCCACAGTCAAGCTGAAGAATGCAACAGTACCATAGATGTCAGAATGATTGCAGACCATGGGTAGCAGGGCATAAGCATATCAGACCACTGTAAAATCTTAGCATCCTGTGCCATTGCACAATTTAACCATACCAGTCACATCTATTTGTTTAGAGCTGCAGTGTCATGTATGATTCTGACCAAATCATGTAATATTTGAATGTATACATGCATGTCCCTTCTAAGTAAGAGACCTCTGTGGTTACAGCCATCTAGCGACTTGTAATAATAATAATACAAGGCCTACTAAGTCAATAGGTTGCATCTTACAAATTGAATTGTATTGTTCCTAGGGGAGCTTTGATGGCCTTAGCATTATTTTGTTCAAGTTCCTTAACTTCCCATGATGGTTCATACTGTATTGCTCTATTCAATGCATACTGCAGCCTTCGTACCTTACTGAGTATCTTTGCAGCTGATTACTCATTTGCAATCAACCAGCCAGCTCTAGGATGAGAGATATCGTAGTTCTCTCCACCATTGGACTGATTATTGAAAGTGTTAGAAAGATTGCATAAAACCATTCAGCACTTTATAACCAAACATGATGTATTTACTTTTAATATGATCTAATGTCTAAGCTCAGAATATATGGGCAAACACATTTCTACCATAAAGTGACAAAAATCACACAGCCAGGCTGAAATATACTTCTTTCTACAATGAGTCCCAATGTGAAATGAAACTTTGGCCAAAATCATTGGTACTTGAACCTTGAATCTAGATTGTGATTGGCTATAAGATACAAAATGCTTTTGAACTATGATAGTATTCATTGCAATCAGTTTTCCAATGGCTTTTCCATTTTGAGCCTGAAAACCCAATCATAGATAAGTAGACCAGGCTTTCTAGGCTGCCTAGTTGCCATCTAAGAGAAAAGTCACTTGTTTGACTTTAAAGAACGTTTAAATTGGCAAAAACAAAATTGTAGAATGGCATGTCATCTTAAGTTTTATGTTAGTATGTGTCATCCTGAATGTGAATTACTTTTAACACTGTCTTTTTTGTAAAGCTGTAAAGTTCTATGTGACACTCTCACCATTCCATGCAATATTCACATATATTAAGTGGACTTCCTTTTATCACTATTAGATATCTATGTGAATAAAAACAAAGCAATTTATATACACTGTTTAGTCAATACAGAATATTTTATTTCCTGCAAAATTAACATTTTTCTTTTAATATAAACCATGTGGTTTCTACATCGTTTCATATTCACTGAAATGATTTTGAAAAACTGTAGCACTTGACAAGGTTTAACATTCAGTATATACCTGCCAGGTTATCTCAGGAATTTCACTGGCATTCATATGCTAAAGTATCTTTCATTGTTCTACTAGATATTCCTATTGCTACACGCCATAAAATTTGCACCAATTCTCATTACAGTACATCTCTATATATGTGTTGTTGGTACTCACAGTTATATTACCATAGCACGGCTTAAGTGCTAGAACTCCTCCCAGCAATATAGACAAACCATTGATAGCTAGACCAGTAACTTGTTTTCAATGCTGCGGCGAGAATTAATTTGTTCATAATCTATGGCATGCATAGCATTTTCAAGCTACATTATCAGAGAAGATAACCATTACTTGGTTTACTTGTATTAAGGAATGATTTTTAACTTTATACTTACCAGGATCATCATCTATTACAGTAATGGTGGTGAGCCAATTACTTCAACTTGCCGTTTCATTACTAAGACTTTCATTGTTTTCTTAGTTTGAAAACGGAAAATGATGTGCAAAAGTGTTATCATTCCCATGATCTAACTCCACCCACATTCAGGGGACAGAGACAGACTCTTCCGTTTCTTTTCAAGTAGAATTCCCTATGTTTTCACAATCAACTAAGTTATAAAGGTAACCTGTTTTAAAGTATGGGTTCCTCCCCTGCAACAGTGAAAATGGATTTCCTTCAAATGGATGTGGAGAGATAGAGAAGTCACAATGATTCTAATTGTTGTTCCTTTAGATTTGCTTCTAGTAAATCACTCCAAATCATGTCAGTGTAGCAGATATATAACAGTATAACGATGCAATGTGTGTATGTCTACTCCACCATTTTCTATTCAAGGCAGCTATGAGTCATAGATCAAACTGGTTACTGTAACATTTTGATTTTGAGTGCTGTAACATTTCGGCCCACAAGGGTGCACATATGGTACTTGTCAAGACAATTGATTACTACTGCTACCATTAAAATTGTCAAATATGATAATCAGAATGCAACAGGTTTCCAAAGAATCATATATCTTATCATTTATGATAAGTCTACCTGTGGATGAAATATTATTACAATTAAAAATTTGATTTAATAAAATACACTTCTTGCACCTGTTAGCACTGTGATGGTGAAGACGCATTGATCCCTGTTACCCGATGAATCTGTCATGCACCTGTCTGTCATGCACCTTTGTGGATATCCTTTGCTACTATATATTTTAAGATGGATATATTTGTCATGATACATGACTATATACCGCAGTGGTCACAGATTGCTAAGTTATATGGATATATTGTCCTGATACATAACCATGCACCTTTGTGGATATCCTTTGCTACTATATATTTTAAGATGGATATATTTGTCATGATACATGACTATATACCGCAGCGGTCACAGATTGCTAAATTATATGGATATATTGGTCCTGATACATAACCATACATCTTTGTAGATATCCTTTGCTACTATATATTTATAGATGGATATATTGGTGCTGATACATGACTATATACCACAGCGGTCACAGATTGCTAAGTTATATGGATATATTGGTCCTGATACATAACCGTACATCTTTGTGGCTATCCTTTGCCAGAAAAGAATGATATATGGGTACTAGTATATGACTATACCTCATCCGTTATCCTAGTTTAAATTGAAAACAATTATGCAGAGATAATGGGTTTGGCATGCCTTAATATTGGTGATTAAGCTTATCACTTACACAGTATAAATCAATACCTCTGGTAAATTACTAAACAGTGGTTGGGTATCACTATCACTGGGTACTAGTCTCTGTATAGAGCTATTCCTCAGCTGTGCTCATCTTATATATTACATTCAATATGATTACAGCAATCATTAACCTTAAATACTTGAATTTATCAATCTTACCAGTAGTGACAGTTACTAAAAAACTACAACTTGCAGCATTGCCAGTTTCATCTGAAAATATGTACACCACAGTGGTCAAGCCAATTGAGAAGCTTTCTCCTGGTGCATTAGAACGTGATGTCAGTACGACTGTTGCAGAAATGTCGGTGGCTGTTGGTTCCGTCCATCCAACAACAGCAGTTGGAGTTCCAAACTCAATGACAACAGACAGATCACTGGGACATCCAGAAATTGTTGGTGGAACTGTATCCTCTACAAATAAGAAAATAAATACAACAGGTGTTACCCGAACTTTAAGCTAAAGTATTCAAACTCAGGATTCAACTTTGGACATTGGATCCATTGAGTTAATGACAAAACTGCACAATTTCAGTAAATATGTTGTTCTATTCTCTGCCTGGACTTCAACTTGCCTCTGATAAACTAAAATTTCATGGGGCAACATTAGAAACATGAAATATTTGCTAAAGAGCAGAAATTGGTCTTCCAAATGTAATTTGAGAGGGTATTGTAGAGGCAAATGAGTGAGGTGGTCATAGTTTGAGCTATTTCAGGAAATTTTTAATAGTTAAACAATGTTCCTCTTCAATGTGATATTCCAACATATGTAAAAACTGTGTAAAAGTAAGTTGGCCTGACGTTTCAGTCCTAGCAGGATCTTCTTCAGAGGCTAAATGACAAGTACAGTAACAGAAGGGACAAAAACACACACAGAAAACAGACAGGTTGATGAGCACGGTGAACACAATGGGATAGATGAAAGGGGATTATAAGTAGACAATGGATGATGAGAAGAATGCAACAGGGAAAGAGGAGAGGTAGGAGATAAACAGTGGAGGGACAAAGAGAGGAACAGGGTAGGAAATACCCATCATCGCCTACAGACGACCACGCAACCTACGAGACCTTCTTGTGCATGCTGCTGTTCCACCTCTAACTTCCAACCCTACACCTCAAATGTGATCGTACTTCGAGATGCATCGTCTGCAGCCACCACATTGTTGAATCCAATTCCATCACCAGCCACAGCATGCAACTCACACACAAGACTAAGGGTCACATCACTTGCACTTGTAACCACCAATGTCATCTATCTGATCTATTGTAGACTTTGCGGAATCCAGTATGTTGGCGAAACCAAAACCACCCTCAAGAAGCGATTCTATGGTCACAGATCCACAGGCAACACCATGAAGACTGAGACCCCAGTTGGAGAACATTTTAACCTTCCCAACCATACCATTAACAACATGTCCCTACAGGGGATTGAATCCTTAGGTAGCCGCCCTGACCTAGTACGAATCAGCAGAGAGAGGCTCTGGATGCAACGCCTTCGCACCATTCAACCTCATGGGCTTAACATTCAGGAAGGACATGACTAACTTTTCTTCTGTCCCCACTCCTTCTCCCCTTGTTCCCCCCCCCCTTCACTCATCCTCCCACAGCTCTCTTCCCCTCCTTTTTTCTCCACACCTTTCTGTCTTGTCCCTCTCCAGTTTATTCCCTACCCTGTTCCTCTCTTTGTCCCTCCACTGTTTATCTCCTACCTCTCCTCTTTCCCTGTTGCATTCTTCTCACCATCCATTGTCTACTTATAATCCCCTTTCATCTATCTCATTGTGTTCACCGTGCTCATCAACCTGTCTGTATTCTGTGTGTGTTTTTGTCCCTTCTGTTACTGTACTTGTCATTTAGCCTCTGAAGAAGATCCTGCTAGGATCGAAACGTCAGGCCAACTTACTTTTACACATTCTATTACACAGGCTCTCTAGTGGATAAGCAGTTTGCTGACAGCTTTATTTTATTTTGATATGTAAAAACTTACTAACTAATATGACAAACTGACTGGATCTATCAATTTTTGATAATTTATTTCAGTTTCTTAACTTTTGCCTACGCAGGTTTCATAATTCACCCTATTTACTCACTTAATGATATTCCAACATATGTTAAAACTATCTACAAATTTATAAAATTTTCCATGGAGTAACCGATTTCATGGTAAAAGGATACGACAAACTGACTGGATCTATCAATTGTTGATCATTTATTTTAGTTTCTTAAATTTTGCCTACGCAGATCTCATAATTCACCCTATTTACTCACTAAATGCAACTGGTTTCTGCATTTACGAGTAAAATAAAAAACAAACAAAAATACCTTGCATTGTTCTGTGAATGAACATTAAAGGAACACACACCTCTGAAAGTCTGGGTGTCATCATCAATCAAATCTTTTGTTCATATGACCAGCCACTGACTCACCACCTAGAAACTCATTTCAAATTAGAATTGTCTATTTTCAAATGCCAGTCTTTAGCTACTTTCTTCACACAGTACGTCATCTAACAGCTTGCACCATTGGTATATGATACACGTTGACCGTGTGCTGTATATGCTATGCTTAAATTACTAGAAATCAACTAGAGGATGCAAAACCGGCTTAACAAAGCCATTCATGGGAAAAAAGTTGCGATAGTGCACCATATATGATGGCGCAATATTCAGAAAGAAATTCAGTCCCCAGCCTCAACGATTAATTTGAAGAAGGCAAAAAATGTGAAAGGAATATAGTTGAAAATGTTTACAGTTACAGTAAAGAGTAGTTTGAGAGAAAAACCTGGACCAGCTAGCTGGCAGTACAACAGTCAGTGTAGGACTTTAAATTACGTAAGGCAAACCGGACCAGCTAGCTGGCAGTACAACAGTCAGTGTAGGACTTTAAATTACGTAAGGCAAACCGGACCAGCTAGCTGGCAGTACAACAGTCAGTGTAGACCTTAAGTCTATAAGGCAACTTGGACCATCTAGCTTGCAGTACGACAGTCAGAAACCTGGACCAGCTAGCTGGCAGTACAACAGTCAGAAACCTGGACCAGCTAGCTGGCAGTACACAGTCAGTGTAGGACTTTAAATTATGTAAGGCTACCTGGACCAGCTAGCTGGGAGTACAACTGTCAGTGTAGGACTTAAGTCTATAAGGTAACTTGGACCATCTAGCTTGCAGTACAAGTCAAAAACCTGGACCAGCTAGCTGGAAGTAAACCAGTCAGAAACCTGGACCAGCTAGCTGGCAGTACAACAGTCAGTGTAGGACTTTAGTCTATGTAAGGCTACCCGGACCAGTTAGCTGGGAGTACAACAGTCAGTGTAGGACTTAAGTCTATAAGGTAACTTGGACCATCTAGCTTGCAGTACAACAGTCAGAAACCTGGACCAGCTAGCTGGCAGTACAACAGTCAGAAACCTGGACCAGCTAGCTGGGAGTACAACAGTCAGTGTAGGACTTTAGTCTATGTAAGGCTAGCTTTACTGTCCTAATACTCAATTTAGGTACAGGTGTGATATGTAGTGCTCATGCCCATGTAATCTTAATGTTTAATGTAATCTAAATGTTCTATTTGTTTTCTTCAAAATTAGACCTTGCATGAAAGAAACAATAAGTGCATCACAAGTACTCATTATTTCATAATTCTTTTATCGTAAGAAATGGGTTAGAATATTATTATATATTGGTTTGGATATTATTTAGAACAATATCAGTGTTGTATTAAACAAGATCTAAATCCTCATACATGTAGTGTCGTAATAAAATAGATTACACACTTGGCGTTCGACAGAGAGTCAGAGTAAAGATGGCGTCGAAGTCTGCTACCAGGAGTTATCAATAAAACGAGTACACCGTATAGTATTCAACTGTAAACGAATGCCTTGAACTGTGTCCTTATTTGAAACAACAAGTACTCTACA
>KN883981.1:66438-80138 GCA_000934455.1 Apostichopus parvimensis
TTGCATGTTTAATGTTTAAGTTTACAATGTTTAAGTTTACAGAGTATAAAAGTACTAAAATATCATTTTGGAAACAGTTATTTTATTCTTTGTTTGACAATTCGCACAGGTTTGAAATCTTACACAAAAGTTTATGTGTTTTGACAAGTAATCAATGTTGGTACATTTACAGTTTTTTTGGAGGAAAAACACATCCTTCAACTCATTTGCATTTTATGTTGTGGAAGGAAAATCACTTCCTATTTAAACATGTAACCCTTTGTATTCGGTTATAGTATCATTTTGTGTTGTAAAGAAGAAAGTCACTTCTTGTACATGTAAATGAATATCACGGAAATTTGTAGGTGAAAAGAGAAAAGTTTATCTGTGATGTAGTTTAAAGAGAAAAGTCTCTCTGTATTATCTGTCATGTTAGTTTAGTTTTACTTGAAACAAAAGAAGTTTAGAGTTCATACGGTTCAAGCAGTTTATTTCACATGTCATACAAAGAAGATTTGAAGGTCTTAATTATATCATATTCTCAAAAGACTTAACATAGGTTTTTATATTCCTTGGAAACACAATGCTAACATTTATTATTTATGAACATATGCATAATTGATAAGCAGACAGTATTCATGATATTGCATAGTTGAAGCAACCTATTGTGTAAAACATTTTATGACATTCCGAGTGATACAATGTGTTCAATATACTAACCATATTGTTGGATTTGAGATTTACCATATTGTTTGGTTTGAGATTTGATATACTAGAGTTTTATTATTTCAGTAACCGACAAAAGTTATTTATACAGTGCCTATTCTGATACTTCAAAGCAAATCAAACATTTGTATTGTTGAGTTCAATCCACAAGTTAGGAGGATTGTAGTGTCGTAATAAAATAGATTACACACTTGGCGTTCGACAGAGAGTCAGAGTAAAGATGGCGTCGAAGTCTGCTACCAGGAGTTATCAATAAAACGAGTACACCGTATAGTATTCAACTGTAAACGAATGCCTTGAACTGTGTCCTTATTTGAAACAACAAGTACTCTACAATACATATAGCTGAAAAGTGTTAGGGTATAAAACAGACTACAGGTTCTTTGGCAGGTTGTCATTAAAAGGTCTCCCTTTGATAGATGTAAATACCAGCTAGGAAAATCCATCGACTCAAAGCTGCAAAACATGTATATAGTGAGACCTTTGGCAAGATGATTGTCGCATGGTAAAGTTGACATGCAGATTTAATCAGACTAAGATGTACAAGAAAAAAGGGTTCCTACAGTATGTAGTTTTCCCAAGTCTTAGGGTTTCCTGTTACCATGATCGCTAAGTATGGCATTGGAAAATTGTTGCCCAAGAAATACAAAACTCCTGTGGCCTGATATGATAAATGAACAAAAGTGAATACTGTTTGCAGCTTCATATTCAATATCAAACTTTGCAAAAAGTGAATGTTGCTCTTGTATTAATTTTAAGGAATATGCAACTAGAAATTTAAGTTCAGCAAGTTGATTTTTTAAGCAGTTTTCAGCAAGTAGCATAAGTTGTGATATTGTACTAGGCCAACTTAGATGTCGTCAGATTGTTCAGTAATAATCTTAAGAGTAGAAGATTTATGTTAAAATATCCTGAAAGGTTCTCACCAAAAACAAACTCTATACAGAATACACAGATATCAAGATTCCCAGATTCATCGCTAAATGTATACGTGACTGTTTTCTTCTCAGATGCAAGGAAACATTCAGTGTTTGTAAAATGAGTTAGTAGTCTTTGGACTGCACTGTAATATCATTAAATTAGAAGATATATTAGTTATAATATGATTAAAGATCTTACCAGGAATAAACCATAACATGAATTCACAGATAGCAGTATTCCCAGAAGCATCAACAAAAGGATAAGTGATTGTTCTATGCAGCATGGCTACTGCAAAAAATGTTCCTGGAGCATCATACCGAGAGGAGAGCATTGCTGTACCAGAAATATCTGAAGCAGTCGGTTCTGTCCATGATATTACTCTCCCTGGCGATCCCAATTCAATGGTTTCTGAGATGTCTGCTGGGCATCCGCTTATGGTTGGAGGTATTGTGTCAACTGTATCATGAAGAGCATATTAAGAGTTTGAAGGAAGCGATGGATATCGAAATAGGAATAAACAAACCATTTTAATAATAAATGGAAAGGTTTTATCGATTGGCTAAATACTATTCACATACTTTTAAAATAGGACAAACCACCTGCATGCTAAACTAAGAAAGCTTAGCTTCCTATTAAAACCCGGTTGGCTCTCATGCGCCCTGTATATGCTATTAAAAGGCTTTGAATTGGCAATTTGACAAAAGACTTTGCTACCAACTTTTCATAAAGATTATACAAATATGACTGAGTCAGCTCGTTATATATTTATTTTAATCACAATTGGTAAAATTAAATGAGAGAGGTTTATATAAAAGACCATGTTGAAACACTGCATGGTAGCTAACTGATAATCTGCGGATAAAAACTGAGATATAGACCAAATGTCATGAGGAAGAAACATCGCAATACTTTGTAAAAAAAAATTCTTTAGTTACTTGTTGTGATGAATATCATGAAAGTGCAGACAGCAGTGTTTCCAACATTATCAGAGAAAGTGTAAGACACGGTGGTTAGTCCTGTTGTGAAGAAATCATTTGGTGCGTTGGATCTCATCGTTACTATAGCTTCTCCAGATATTTCTGTCGCTGTTGGTTCTGTCCAAGATATTGTCATCCCTGTCAGACCTAGCTCTATTTCCTCTCTAATGAATCCAGGACAATCACTAATAATGGGTGATATGGTATCCACTAAAGTAGAAAAGAGGAAGAAAGATACTTCATGACCAAAATACACTGGGTATCACAGGTTTACATTAACCAGTCGTTTTGAGGAGCATTTACCACAGTTTACGTGGCCTTGCATGGTCAAGTTTGTTGTCCTTGTCCATCGTTATCGTCGTCAACTCTACTGGAGTAATTTAATAGGATAGTGTTCAAGGAAAGCAACCATTAAGAACCATAGAGGAAAACTCTAGCCATATATGCAAATTTACTTTGCTACCTAAACCCATCAGTGGATATAGCTTGTTCATATTCTTCCTACTTTTTCTTCTTAGTACATTTAAGATATTGCAAATGCAAGTTGGATTTTTATAATTTGGAGACATGTATACCGCATTTTTATTTAATTTACACAAACATCTCTTAGCCTATTGATAAAAATATAAAACACAGATATTTGTAGGCAGGAATCTTCATATTAATTTAGCTTAACTACCATAATGTACACTATATGAACCTCATTCTAAATTACATTTCATTTTAATGTGTAGCTCTTCATATAATCCATTCTAATGCATACTGAAGGTATGCTGAAGAAAAAAGTACGAAATATATTGAGAAAAGTTAATAAAAAAAAAAATTTGCTTTGTATTACCAACTTTTGTGTTTTAAGTTCAAGATTGTTTGATCAGATACACAATATCTAACTTATGATAAAACCAGATTGAATGTTAGAGAATGAGACTACTTTTAACATCCTTACTTGTGTTGACAATCACAATGAACTGGCAAATATTAGTATTCATGGAGGCATCAACGAAGATATACACGACAGTTGTCTGTCCAATAGGAAACTCGAACCCAGGGGCATGACTGCGCACAGAGAGGTCAGCAGTTAGTGAAAGATCAGTGGCTGAGGGTTCGACCCAAATGACATTGCCTCCTGGTGATCCAAGCTCTACTGAAATACTCTGTGTAGCCGGACAGTTGGAGATGGTGGGTGGGGTTGTATCCACTGAAATGAACAATTTTAATACAATGGAATTTAAGTTTATTGGTATCATCAATAACTTTTCTTAGTATTATACTCTAGCGATTCTGTTCCCTTTTAATTCACCGACAGATGACCTCATCCCTTTGAAATATATCGCACTAATAAATTCCACATAAAGCAACTGGTGATGCTTTCATTCTTTCATTTGTGAATATGATTTGAATGAAATTAATTTAGAACAAAATTAGTCTTGTTTCATTCAGAATGCCAACATTTCGGTATAATCAAATACAGCTGTGTACTGGACCATTATTGAAGGTGGGGTAGTATCCTCTAGAAAGCAAAAACAGAAAAAAAATGTAACTCAAGTTAGCTCTATTAATCCCTTTCTTAGTAAGAAACTTGGAAAATTTCAACATCTGTGAATTAAAGATACATATCTGTTGGTTAAATTTAAGCCGTCTGTACTATTGGTATTGGTATTGATATTCCAGTGATCAAAACAGTACATTCTCCATTTTTAGTAGATGGAAATCACATCCTGAATGCATGTTATTTTGAAATGTTTGGCAAATCTGTATGAAAACTTTTGGCAAGATAAGGAGTGAGTGACATCACAATAGCAGTTGAGTTTTGAAAAAAAATTATTGCTATAATGTGTAATTATTTAATTATGAAATGGAAATAATGCATGGCAAAACCAAATCACTTTTTGACAGCCATGTTCTGGGTATAAATTTAATGTTCAGATTGTTCAGATTCTATTACAGTTTTGAGGCTTAGGAATGTTATTTCTCATAAAATACTGAAATTGATACGGTCCTGTGCACAAATATAATTTATGCATCTCCACATTTTTGTAGCAACATGACCATTCTGCATAGTATTTGGCTTTGCGATACTAGATAAATTATTTCAATATGTTTAAAGTCAAATGGGGGTCAGACTGAAGAAATTTAGCATACAAGCCTGTTGTTACTATGAAATTAAAGATACATCTGACATGACATCTGACATATGACATTTGAAATATATCTAGATAGGTTCAGACTTAAGACATTTAGCAGACAAACCTGTGGTGACTATGACATTAAAGATACATCTGCCATATGACATCTGACATTTAGATACATTTAGATAGGTTCAAACTAAAGACATTTAGCGACAAACCTGTGGTTACTATGACATTAAAGATACATCTGCCATATGACATCTGACATTTAAGATACATTTAGATAGGTTCAAACTAAAGACATTTAGCAGACAAACCTGTGATTACTATGACATTAAAGATACATCTGGCGATGTTATTGCTGGCATCAGAATACACATACGTCACTGTGGTCACCCCAACGATAAATGGCTGTCCTGGCTGATGGGATCTAGAGTCCAATCGTTCAGTACCCGAAATATCAGTCACGTTTGGTTCTACCCAAAACACTGGGACACTGGTAACACCTGGGTCAACAGTCTCCAACACACTCTGAGGGCAACCCATAACATCAGGGGGTGTGGTGTCCACTGAAGAGATAATGATCAAATTGACTTAGACATGCATACATAATCATACTATATACATTTGAAGAAAATATAGCCAACTAGTCATGTAGGAGTTACAATGGCAACAAACTAACATGCACATTGCAGCTAAAGCCGTGGATCAGCTATGCATATAGGAACCCTTCAGTAAATAGAGTTTCTTCATGACTTGATTCAATGAAAGGTTCAGAAACATTGAAAGCAATTTCTTAACCATCAATCAAGTACAACACTGTGCAATAACTCAACAACTATGAACCACTAATGAGATAAGATTGGACTTCACTCTACACCATGCATACTATCAGTTTAGTAAATGTCTACAGTGACTCTACACCATGCATGCAGTGAACTCAATAGAACAGATCTCAACCTATATATCAGTTTAGTAGATGTCCACACCATGCATGCAGTGAACTCAATAGGACAGATCTCAACCTATATCAGTTTAGTAGATGTCTCCATCCTGCATGCAGTGAACTCAATAGGACAGATCTCAACCTATATCAGTTTAGTAGATGTCTCCATCCTGCATGCAGTGAACTCAATAGGACAGATCTCAACCTATATATCAGTTTAGTAGATGTCTCCATCCTGCATGCAGAGAACTTAATAATACAGATCTCAACCTACATATCAGTTTAGTGCATATCTCTATCCTGCATGCAGAGAACTCAATAGAACAGATCTCAACCTATATATCAGTTTAGTAAATGTCTCCATCCTGCATGCAGAGAACTCAACAGGACAGATCTCAACCTATATATCAGTTTTATGAAGATCATTAAATGTTCATCATTTACTGCACTACTAGATCACTTTTAACATAAGATATTATAGTAATATACAGTCACTATGCAAATCATGAACATATGGAAAGTTTCGTGGTGAAAGTATTAATTAAAGATGGTTGAATTTTGTCTGCAAAAGCAAAGGAATTCAATCTGCTACAGCAGATTATTAGAGTTTATTTCTAAGAGAAGAACCTCAAGAAGTTTTACATTTACATATCAATCTGTAGAGGTTGGCTAATAATGTGCACGGAATCCATTGGTGGTAAATTCAGAAGTATTTTGGAGTTTTACTTAGCTTGAACACATTGTACTCTTTTCTTTATTTTTTTCTTTCAATTCATTTATTTGTTTATCGCCAAGTGTGAACAATGGGAAAGAAAGTCTCCTATAAAGTCTTAAAAATACTTAACAAAGTAGGAGACTCCCTGGGAGAAAAGAAAAATGTACAAATATATATAAATACAGTATATACTATCTGTTTATTTTTAACTCTATGTAGACCTCAAATTTTGAAATGTGTTAATTTAAAAATTTAACTTTGTATCTTATATGTCTGTCAATATGAAAAAAGGATCATTTCAACTTTTATTTTGTTTTGTCTGACTTTGCATGAAGACCACTCATGTATTTTTGTCTGTATTTCTTTTGTGTATTATATATGTTGCTGGGCAGTTACTGCAATGTATAGGTCATTAAGTGCTGGGATAGTACACAATAAAATAATCAAAGTTAAAATTACATTGTATTCACATGTTTGCCTGAAATTTATCTTAAATAGTAACCATGCAGATAGCATGGATATCCCTTATCCATCATCTACACTATGAAAGCTACAAATCTTAGTCAGGTGTGGTTTAAATTTGGATGTAGTCATTCACAGACAAGTAGAACTGAAGGAGTTAATTCTCACAAGTCACAGAAAGTACAGCTTACTTCATCCTTAGGAAGCTCAACAATTCATACAGAAAAAAATTGTATACATTTAAGGAATCTGTTCATCAAAACACTTAAATTTCTAAATTTAAACAGAATACATGAAAATAGACAGCAGGAGATTGTTTTCCTTTCATTATCATGTTAACACATTTTTACTTTAAATTTAGATAATATGTGATCTATAATAGGCAATGTATCTTATTTTAAATATGATATTTACCATCATTGTCTATTATAGTGACAGTAGCAGTCCCTTGCCCAAATACAATGTGTACTGATGGTGGTAGACTTGTAAGTATATCCAGACGGAATACTTCAGTAGGTTCAAAGGTCATATCAGATACAATGGATACATCCACAGGTACACAAACCTGTCCAATAGGTATTGTAACATCAGTGTTAATGTGAACATAGTCTGAAGATGCAGCAGCAGAGCTTGGAATGGTGACCACTGTAGAGAACATATGATAAGAATGAGCTGACATCTATTAATAATATAATTGCTTTAAACTTTGATCATACATAATAGTCCACACATACAGTCAAATATTTAGTAACATATCTTCACTTATGAATGTGAAAGCATTACTTATATACTTTCAATAGTAATAAACATTTTTTCAAACTAAACTTCCTAAGAAATGCTATCCTTTTACCCTAACCTAGTAGTTCATACAGTCCTCTAGGGTTTGGTCAATGTACATAGCAATAACCTCCAGTAAAATGCATGTTTGCAAATGGGGCATACATGATCATATTTTATGGTTTTATAACATTTACAGTTGCACATGAAGTACCAGCAAGGTCAGGGAATACCACCCAGTAAATACCATCTAGTTTCAAATTGATTGGCTTTTCATAACTGGTAGAAATACAATAAACATAATAATATAACAATGTTTATTATAAATGATGTGTGAAAGGAAGCCTTCTATAAAACCTAAGAAAGGTTTTAATAAATTAGAACACCCCAAACCAAAAAGAATGGAAAGAAAAATTTACATTTACCTATTTACAATTTTGATCACAATTACACTTCATTAATTTAATAACTTGAACTCCTTGTTCAATGTTGTATAGTTAATCAGGTGTTAATTAGATACATCATATGAATACCAATTTTGAGCTCACTGTTATGAGAGATATCATATTAATAATGTTTAATGCATTGTTTAGTTGTTAAGTTCTTTTAAATAGTGAGGCAGACTTTGACATTTTAATATTATTGTGTTTTGTATTCCAAGTCTTAATGGCACGATATCTTAAGCTAAACATTCCAAAGTTCGTATGAGCTGGACAACAGTGAATGTTATCAGCATGTCTTGTATTGTAGTTATGAAAAATGTTATTAGTAAAAACAAAATCTTTGAATGCAGGGGTAAGTTGTAGTTTAAAGATATGTAAACAAAGTATGCAGTATTTATTTAATTAGATCTTAAAGTTCTAAAAGATTTAATTGCAAAATAAAACACTAGTGTGATAACAAAGTTTGATACAATATTCTTAGAACACCCTGTGGTAAAAAATGGTTGGCCTTAAAAATGACAACATTGCGGGAAACTATTTTAGAGAGTTTGTGATATGATCAAACCAGTTTAGTTTGAATCAATATATACAAACCTAAAAGTTTTTACACTATCAACCCTGGCAATGCAACTACCGCCCAATATAATTTATGCTAACGATGTGTATAAAGGAATATATAATGTGACTTATTGATATTTAGTGAGAGCTTGTTTGCAGCATATAGAAGATGACAAGCCATAGTTTTTCTCAAAAGACTTTCAGCTGGTTGTTGCAGGTTTGCTTGGAAGAATGAAAACTGTCAGTATTTATGAGGAAGCTTGAAGTACTGAAATTGACACAAATTATTGCACTGTCAAATTCAATACAAGCAGCTTGCATGCATCACAGAGCCTGATAGAAATTGATATGGATCTTCAGTCAAAAATAAATGAAAATAAATAGAAAAACAAGAGTCCAAACAGGCACAATGGCTCCTTGCTTGTGTTGTATGTCATCACCCAATATCATATTTATGCCCACATGTACCAGAGCTATTAACCAATAATTGTATTCCAAGTTTGGATATAATCTGATTTAAGGTTGTGGAATTAAAGGAATTTTTTAGTGGCAGTCT
The DNA here is from genome assembly GCA_000934455.1 of Apostichopus parvimensis. Taxonomy (NCBI): domain Eukaryota; kingdom Metazoa; phylum Echinodermata; class Holothuroidea; order Aspidochirotida; family Stichopodidae; genus Apostichopus; species Apostichopus parvimensis. Next base: position 75,628 of record KN883981.1, read on the forward strand.
ATTGGGTATATGAAAAATTGTTATATTGACACAGTTCTAGTTCGGGGATTTTTCATCCTATTATGCAGGAGAAGTGAATTTTTGAACCTTGTGCTAACTTAACTTAAAATATTTTGAACAGTGGAGAACGATGAGCGACTGTGAAATCATCAAGGCACTTCATTTCGGGGGCTGCAGGAAGCTATCATTAGCAAGCTACACTGTAGCAAGGAAAGTTGAAATTTCTGAAAATATGGTAGCTATTTAGATGGTAATTTCTCGGTAAACTTGCAAGTTAGCAATCTTTAGGAGAGTTAAAACATTCCAGAATTCCCTAACTGGTTTTATTTCATAATATGCTGTTCAGATAATTGTTATTTGAGAGATTTTGTGAATCACAGCGTACGCGAAGTCTGTACACATTCCTGTGTATTGTATCAAGGCCAAGCTTAGAGTGGGATATTTTGTATTCACAGCTGTATGTGAAGTCTGTACACATTCCTGTGAGCATATCAAGGCCAAGCTTAGAGTGAGATCTGATCGATTCTAACCAATGTTCCCACTGACGTCACGTCTCAAGGTATTAAGTCAGTGTTGGATTAAATTTTCTGGCAGGACGTGTCAACATTTCAAGCACTCTATCACAGAAACTAAAATTTATCACAGGGAAATTAGCTTAGGGCAATACAAAGACAAAAAATGATATGACCGGAAGTACTGGATCCCATTTTTCACTAAAAAAATTCCTTTACTGCAGTTTTAAAATTTGTCTCTCCCAAAGAAATACGGTCCAATAAAATTTTCCACATTAGTGGTCTCAAAAATGTTTGGCCCAGACAATGCTAAAACTATATTTGCCCCCAAATATGTTGGCTCAAATGGTCCCAAAAATATTGGGCCCCACAAATTTGGGCTCAGAGGATGTGTCCCAAAATTCATTTGAGGTGGAAATAAATTTGGGCCCAAAAATAGGCCTGTAATATTTGGGGCCCAGATGGCCTACATATACCAGCTATTAACCAGCAACTGTATACCAAGTTTCGCAACAATCTGAAGGTTGCAGAGTTATAGCAATGTGAAAAAAAATTTGGACCTAAATGGTGGCAAATATATTGGGCCCTTCAAATTTGGGCGAAAAAGAATGTGTCCCAAAAGCATTTGAGGTGGAAACTAGGGGAGCAATGCTGCAGTGGCTCAACCTCATCATCTGTTATTAAAGGAAAACCAATTCAGTGGAGGACTGCCATTTGTCTATAGTACAGTGTTATATGTACATGCACCAACTATTTAATTAACTTAACTATGCATGTAGCTCCATGGATAATGTCGTCAATCACTGATAGCTCAAAAACACAAGGAAATCAGGTCACAATGACTAGCAAATTCTGCCCTGACAGTAGCTCTAGGAACTTACTCATGGTCACCAAGCTTAGACCATGCACTTCCCAGCTTAGACTGATATGAACTGGCATCAAATATCAATTGAGGCTTATAGGCCATTCCAACGAAGGCAGACTTGCTTCACCCTTGATCGACCTATGGAGGGGAGGGCAATTGCTCCACTAATTTTCTGTGTGGGAACTGGGCTAGCCCGAGCTTTATCAAGCCCCTCGTGATAGGTGGGGTTAGGACAGTTTAGCCCCGGTAAATGTTGACAAATGTAAATAAACAATTGCCTTGGGGTGTAAAATTTACGATGGACTTTATCAGTTGTGGTTTCTGCCACTTGCTTATTCTGTATCAACATAAACTGTGTTGTATCTTCTAAAATTGGTTGTGTGTACAAAGGACTGATGCAGTGGGAATTAAGGAATTACATAAGGCATAGCTGATTAGTACACAGTGTAGCTGCCCGTGTATATCCGCATACATACAGTATAAAGTTTGAGCTGCTTTTTTGATGACGTCCAGATAATCAGCAAAGCCCATTATTATCATTAAAGATATTTTCCTGTATGTGGTCGGACGATGAGGTATTCGCATTGCTTGGCATTTGGTGTGTTTTCGTTTCAAGTCATTCAGTCTATGGTCGGAATAAAAAAATAAAGCAGAATGCAAAAATGCATAGTGATTTCGATGATGTAACATGAGCTATTTTCTTCATGAATTTGACGTAATGTATAGTGAGGGTGTACAACATATATACTTGATATTAGTAATACAGTGAAAAGCAGTGTGATGTGACAAACAATAAATTTACAATGACACAGGCTGTCCTGAAATGACCATTGACCTCAACAACAAGCTTTTTGTACTAAATGTGATAGTACATCAACATACTAAATATGACATCAGTCCTTGCAATGTTGAAATATTGTGTAAAACATGGTTTCACATTCTGAACCCTGGTGAACTCAAACGACCATTGACCTCCGCCCACAACATTAAGGCTTCTTGGACTCTATGTGGTACAATTACATACCAAATGTGCAATCTGTCCAAGCTTCCCTTGCGATATTATGTTTAGGAAGATGTGTTAGGGTGGAGAGACAGGTAAGATGGGAGTGCAGTAAGTGTTTGGCATTTGCTGACTTCAAATGACCTTTGACCTCCACCAAAAGCAATAACAGGCTCCTTAACTTTAATATGGTACATCTACAACCAAATATGAGATCTGCCTTTTCTTGCAATATCATGTTGACAAGGTTGTCACAATTTGACCTGTTGTCACAAAATGACCTGTGACCTTCACCAAAAACAATAGGCTTCATTTACTCCATGTTACACACCTTCATACCAATATTGAGATATCATGTTTACAATGTTTTCACAATTTGACACCTGGTGACCCCAAATGACCTTTGACCTCCACAGAAAGCAATAGGCTTATTGTACTTAATGTGGTACTTCTACACAACAACAAAAAATATGAGGTCTGCCCATGCTGCCCTTAAATAAATTGGGGCACTGAGAATATTCACAAGAAGATGTAACACATCCCTTCTGAAGCTAACCTCATAGCTTATTACTACACAATAGGGCAATGAACGGGGTGTTAATTTAGATGATACAGCAAAATCTCTTCGTCTATTGCGACTTATATATATACATATGCTAGGTATTACACACTGAAAAGTGATATTTCTGAGCAATAAGGAATTTTAAAATTCATATCCTGAAAGAATGTGATGAACAATGCAAAAACATGTCAAAGAATCATTGATATGTTGGCAATGTTCTCCCGAACAATTCCCAAAGAATATCAGCTAGGACTGACACTGCTGCTTTGGCTACAGTGGTAACCAGTTTCCTGTAACAATTACTTTAGTACAAGTACCTATGCTTGGGCGAGGAACCTCACTGCACCTCTAAGCTGTGGATGCCTATTGTTTCCAACTTATTTTCTTGCTGTCATCATTGACAAATCCACTATGACCACCAACAGCCAAGCTTAGGTAAACATGATTTTTCATGCATTGAAAATCTATTTTAAAACCTTCATTACCATGGTAGACAGTGGCCGTATATTTTGATATACTGTACCCACTTGATAAAACCTGTGGTGGTTGCAAGTAAATTAAATGTTTCAACTTGGCATCTTAGCAAAAAAATTATTCTTTGCTCAATTTTATATCTGACCAGCTGATCTTTCATTCTCAATGTCTTTGAGACACAAGTTCCCATCTGGTACCTTCCTCCACAGATTGAGAATATAGGCCAAACAATTTATGAAGAGTGTTTGTCACAAATTTGCACTGGAATTATAGATTTGAACTTTTAAACCTGTGACTTTGACAGATGTTACCATAGTAAATACATAATTTGAAAATATCCCCATTATACCTGTGAAGGCTGCAAGTCAATTTTTCCTGTTGGAGAAAGCCAACAGGGCTAGTGATTCCTTGCTACATATATGAAAACATTTAATGATACAAAATATTGTTACCAGCAAGATTATTTGCACTCATGTGGATCTACCATCAAGTGCAAAGTTCATCCTAGCTTCAATCTTTGAGTTATCAAGGTTTTAAGACCTTAACCTCTATTGACTTCAAATGATCTTTGACATTCACCAAAAAGAAAAAAACAATAGGGATCTTGTATGTACTAATGGTGGATCCATGTACTTCAGTTATAAGTTTACAAGCTTGGCAATATGTTGCTTGTATGTACTGGAGTTGACACACATGTTTCATTATAGCAAATCATCACCACCACATGGGATCATTACACCTTGGGCAAGGAATAAAACCAGAAAGCCAACAGGCTTGATGACTCTTTGTCAACTTTTATGTAAACACATTAAATGTAATCATATTTAATCACAATCAGTTTTGTCCTCAAATGAACATTGACCTCTACAGGTAACAATAGAGTTCTGCTACTCACTAAGTGAATTTACACACTATGTATGGATTTCAAGTTATTCATGTCTCCTTTTTTGTGTTTGATCTCTGGTGACCTCAAGTAACCTTTGATCGCCATAAAAAAATATGTGACCTTATGAATGTTTGATCCTTTAGTATGAATTTCATCTAAGCTTGCTTTTGTAGGCATTGTGTTCAGTAGGATATAACATGTTAACCTCTGTT
>KN883981.1:87905-99290 GCA_000934455.1 Apostichopus parvimensis
GAAATTGTGTATTTTGCTTTGTTGTACTTTGATTGGTCTCTTTCTCTATATTTTAGGGAGCGAAGCACCCCGTCAAGCCCGCAAGGGTTTTTTGTTCCGCTTCCTTCACTTCATGTATTATTCACTACTACTTCATGTTACTTGTTATTTGTAAACGTTCAATTGCATGTTGTGAAAAACAAATAAATGAAATGAAATGAAATGAAATATTCACTGAAACTGGTAGCTGTCCTCACATGTTGGTAGTCTGTAGCAGTCTTTGTTTGAACACTGCTTTCACCTTTGGTTAATTGCAATTTTTGAACTCAGCAGCTGGTATTAGTAACATCATCAGAATTTGGGTCAGTTGTGCGGGACATTGTTAACTAGCACATGCCTATTGCACAGCAATCATTCAGACACAAGAACTTATAGATTGGAAAACTAGATGTTTTTCATATATAATGCTCAAGACACTGGGATCAAGCAACTCTGAGGTACATAAGATGAGTGTTTTGTATAAGAATAGTTAACTGCATATAACAATTACAGCTAGTGTATATATGCTATTCTGGCCTTCATCATGTTATTGTATTTATAACGCAAAAGTACCTAGGAATTTTGGCCAAGCTGTGCAGGAAATGTCCACGACAACACAAGTATATGTCACACATATTGCAAGCCATTGCCCAATGACTGAACTATGTCAATAAATCTGGTTTGATCAAACAATAAACTTTCAATGGTAAACCTTGATTTTTTACTAATAAACACTTGGTACAGTTGAATTATCACTGAGAATCCTTGAAATATCACCCCTGTTTATTACTGACAAACATGTATTGTCACCTAGTAAAGCCAGTTCATTACTTGGAAACTGGCTGTATCTGAACATCTTAATTGGTATATTTATTGACAATAAATCTATCTATCTTTCAGCCTCTGAAGAAGATCCTGCTAGGATCGAAACGTCAGGCCAACTTACTTTTACACATTCTCTTACACAGGCTCTTTAGTGGATAAGCAGTTTGCTAACAGTTTTTTTTTATTTTGACAATTAGTCTAGATGTTTATCAGTGAATAAAAACAGCTTTACAAGTGATGAACTTACTGTAGAGTACCAAAATTACTTGGTATATCAGTCCATATGATGGGTGTATCAGATAACAACCAACATGCAGAACTAATTTTGAATTTCTAATGTTATTTTGGAATTCTTAAGATAGAGTTGATAATATAGGCAATAGAGATAGAGAGTGTTGATAATGTAGGCTAATTAGACACAGAGTGTTGATAAAATAGGCCACAAAGATAGAGAGTGTTGATAATGTAGAATCATATGATAGAGTTGATAATGTAGGCTAATAAGATAGAGAGAGTTGATAATGTAAGTTAATAAAATAGAGAGTGTTGAAAATGTCGGTTAATAAGATACAGAGTATTGATAATATATGCTAATAAGTAAGAGAGAGTTGCAGATAATGTAGGCTAATAAGATACAGAGTGTTGATTATGTAGGCTAATAAGATACAGAGAGTTGATAATATAGGCTAATAAGATAGAGTTGATAATATAGGCTAATAAGATAGAGTTGATAATGTAGGATAATAAGATAGAGAGAGTTGATAATATAGGTTAATAAGATAGAGTTGATAATGTAGGCTAATAAAATAGGGAGAGTTGATAAAGTATGCTATGAAGATACAGAGTGTTGATCATATGAGCCTATATTATCAACACTCTGTATCTTATTAGCCTACATTATCAACACTCTGTATCTTATTAGCCTACATTATCAACTCTCTCTTACTTATTAGCATATATTATCAATTCTCTGTTTCTTATTAACCTACATTTTCAACACTCTCTATTTTATTAACTTACATTATCAACTCTCTCAATCTTATTAGCCTACATTATCAAATCTATCTTATTAGCCTATTATATCAACACTATCTCTATTGTTAGCATACTTTATCAACTCTCTCTACCTTATTAACCTACATTATCAACACTCTCTTTCTTATTAGCCTACATTATTAACACTCTATCTTATTAACCTACAGTATCAACACTCTCTATCTTATTAGCCAACATTATCAACTCTATCATATGAGCCTATAGATATTATCAACACTCTCTATCTTGGTGGCTTATTTCATGAACACTCTGTATCTTATTAGCCTACATTATCAACTCTCTCTATCTTATTAGCCTACATTATCAACACTCTCATCTGGTTAGCCTATCAATTCTCACTACCTTATTAGCCTAAATTAAACACTCTCTATCTTATTAGCCTATATTATCAACTCTCTCATCCAGTTAGCCTATCAACTCTCCCTACCTTATTAGCCTAAATTAAACACTCTCTATCTTATTAGCCTACATTATCAACTCTATCATATGAGCCTATATTATCACCACTCTGTATCTCATTAGCCTACATTATCAACTCTATCTATCTTATTAGCCTATATTATCAACCTTTTCATATTAGTCTATATTATCAACTCTCTCTATCTTGTTAGCTTATATTATAAACTCTCTGTATTTTATTACCCTACATTATCAAGACTCTCTATCTTTATAGCCTACATTATCAAATCTATCTTATTAGCCTATTATATCAACACTATCTATATTGTTAGCATACTTTATCAACTCTCTCTATCTTATTAGCCTACAATATCAACACTCTCTATTTTATAGCCCACATCATTTACACTCTTTATGTTATTAGCCTACATTATCAACACTATCTCTATTGTTAGTCTATATCATCAACACTCTCTATCTTATTAGCCTACATTATCAACACTCTCTTCATTTATGTTGAGTCCTTAATCTCTACATCACTTAATATTTACTGATCAATTCTCTACGGAGAATTTGTGGTTATCATGCTACACAGTTCATGACAAAGGGATCAACATCGCAGATTTTCACTGGACACATAATAAATAGTTTAAATTTAATAAAACATATATACAGCTTTGGCATTGTTAATGGATATAAGAATAATACAGAGGAATTAATCTTCAAACATATATCTGACCCTTGTCAAATGCATAAATTACACTGCATTTCTAGAGTGATTTTCATTCAGTTGAAGCAAATACATTTGATTTGAAAATGAATGTAACTTTGCAAGTGAAGGATCACATTCATAATTCTGACCATTCTCCTACACAAATGTGATATTTAAATGCATACAATGGCATACAGAAAATATTCTGACACACTGACTGTATGTTAATGAATATCATCCTTTACATCACTCATTACAAGTTGTCAATGATCTTATAGCTCTCACTGTGATCATCAAAATGCATACACGACTTTATAGATCAAATTGGGAACAAATGCCTTTACAAAATCATGTTAATTTTTTATGATAAAAGTGACAAGTGATGTTACTTTGACATTAAAATGTTAATGTTAATCAAACAGTACATATTAATAGACTTGAAATTGATCAATATTTTCGAGGTTTGTCGGTATCAACTACCGTTCTATGATATGAAAAAAATGCCATTCTGTGTTTATCACTAAATAAGTTGAAAATGTTGAAAGATAAAAGTCCACAAACTAGATTTTTAACTTTGAATAAGATCTGTAGCATACTGACTAATATTCATGCAATGCTACCAAATACTGTACGTAGACACAACATCTCACAAAATAAAACAGAATAAGAATGATATATGAGATACTAAGAATACTAACCACTGTCACATGTTGGACCGGCAAAGTTTGTATCACAGTTGCAGACGTCACCAACACAGGTACCATTAACACAAGAAAACAGACTGTCCTGACAACCTAGTAAATAGTGACAAAGAAATGATAACATATGATGAGAAACACAACCAAGGTAAACAAAGTAACCTGTTACAAAACTTGTGAGTGAAATGTTTGGATGATTAGAGCAAACTTAGACTGTGTATGTTGATGCAGACATGAGAGCTAGTTACAAATAACTGAGTAGAGATGGTCAAATATTGTACATTGTGTTAATTAACCTGATATTAAAAGACAAACCTTTACATTTCCTTGACAAAATATTAAAGAAAACAAATTGTTTTGCAAGTTTTTGTGTTTACATTAAATATTTTCAGAATATGAAAATATGTTCGGTTTCAACTGAAAATATACCATAACTTTTAAAACAACATCTGGAGAAAACATAAAGCATGACAAAGATAATGTAAAAGATGTTACAGAAGCATAACATTTTGTCTGTACATACTTCTTGTGTTACCTATCCAGCTTCTAGTACTTGGCCTAACAACACAACCAGTTTCAAAATAGCTTGAGTTGGCAAAGACCCAGGCTTTATTAAATTTTCCTAACATTATGCTGTGTAAGACACAAGCATATACTGTAGTAGGACACCCTACCAAAGAGTAGTCAACTGTGTATGGCCTGCATTCTTGATTATCTCCGCCCTTATGTCGAACTTAATTATAATTAAATGTTTGAGGATTAATGAGGATAAACATGAAACAGCACAATAAATATTCAACATGTTAATTTTCATCTGAAAATACCATACATTTTATAATAACATCACATGAGAACATTTAGCAAGATAAAGATATGTAAGATATGATAACATTTTAGAATGTCAGTATATACTTGTTGTACAAAATGGCTGAACGTATCCTGGTGGACAACTGCACATGTCTGGAAATCCAGGTATACAAGTACCTCCATTGAAGCAAGGATAGTCATTGCAGTTCACTGGCAAGAAAAAAATGCTTATTCAATAAAAATCACAGGTCAAGACACATTTATGATAGCTGGTTTATGTGACAAAATATTATCTTATCTTTTAATGGAATCAGAAACAGATTGACCAACTCTCTGACAATTTCTCTGAAACTTGGGTGTGCTTGATACAATATATAAATAAATACACATAGTGTTTTAGGTGTCCAGAGATTAATTGACACTAAATTGATCTGCTGAGCTGTAGTGAAACTTAGTTCACATTATTAAGGACTGATGTACTCTACAGTACAAACAAGGGAATAAAAGATCAACATTCCTACATAGGTATTGTCCATCTGTTACAGAATGTTAAAATAGCCTAGAACAAGAAGACCCTTTAAACTAACAACCCAAAGTGTAGACTATATATTTTATGGTTGACCTTATATTGCACATGCTGAAGAAAAGAGGCTTTTGAAAGCCTTGAGGCTGCACTTTGCTGACCCGTGGTACAGTCCATTGTATCTACTGCAGTATGTGGTAAGTTCTCCATCACTTGTAGAACCTTATTGATTGGTTGATGTTTTAAATATTTGACCTTGTAATTGATTTAAGAGTGCTTTTAATGTGAGAGTGTATACTAGTCCTTACACAATTTTTGTTTGATACATTAGGCCCGTAAGTACTTACCATATAAAGCAAACATTAATATAAAGGAAGGATTTGCTGTTTATTTTAATCTAAGGAATTTCTGGCGTCACTTGCAATTACGAATCATTAAGGGACCATGACCGTGCTGAATTCAAAGATACTGTTTGTCTCATGCATCACAGCTTAGTGTAGAATACAAGATTCTGAGGCTTAACATATCTAGGAATGTTTACACATAGTCAGTTCGTGGAATGGAGATGAAGTTATTTTATCAGCATAGCAATTTATGTAAACCTTGGCAATATTTGTTATCTCATACTAGGTGATACTGTAACACACCTACCAATTTCATTTTGATGCCCAAATGTATGCACCAGCTATTAACCAACAATTACATTCCAGGTTTGGATATAATCTGATTTAAGGTTGTGGAGTTATTGCAGTTTGAAAAATTTGGTCCCTCCCAAAGAAATTGGGCCTAATAAAATTTTGCACGTACATGGTCCCAAAAATATTTGGCCCAGACAATGTGGCTCAAAGATATATTTGCCCCCAAAATTGAACTCCAAAAAGTGTGGGCCCAATAGTCCGAAAATATTGGGCCAAAAGAATGTTTCCCAAAATGCATTTGAGGTGGAAAGAAAATCTGGGCCCATCTTGCCAAAATTGGGCCTCAAATTTGTAAGGCCCTGTTGCTTACTTATACCAGCAATTTGGTTGGGAAGTGTTAGGATACAATAAATATTGTGTATTGTATTTCAATGAGCCACAAAATTTTAGAGTATTAATTTTGTCTTATTGGCTTTTCGAAGAACTTTCCCAAAATCATCCCAAACTTTCTACAACTTTCACTGCACTATACGGTATATTAGTGAATAACTACCGTGGAGATGGAAGAAACAACCAGAATGTGTGTTTATATTTCTATACATCCTTCAACAGGAATATGCCAGAAAAATCTGAACAAAGCTGAACTCGTATGCATGCTTGGATCTTTCACTGAAGCAAGAAAGAGATATTAACATCACCTCCAGAATACCGCCTTGTTGCATTTCCTGTACTCAGAAGTCTTGTTCCTAAGATAGCCTATTTGTTCTGTTGTCATAATATTATACTATGGCCTAGTTGTTAAACCTAAGCCTGATATCTACTGCTGTTCAGTGTTAATAGACACTACACCTATTCATATATTCAACAACTAGTTGGACACGCTGATTGTGGTTCGCCAGCATCAGTTTGAACAGAAGTTAACATTTGTTGAAACTAATCTCACAAGTATCTCCAGTCTTTGTAAGGTGCTACCAGAAGATCTGCAGACCAATCCCTATGCTGGTACTTAGTAAGGTACTTTTAATTATAATCACATATCCTGTACCTAAGCTTATGAACTGCTATAATTAATTACAATTGATTTTACCTTCACATTTAGAATTGTACAGATTGGCAAAAGAAGGTGATTGAATGAGAATTATATTTGATTGAAACATATAACGATGCTATCTTTCCATATATTGTCTACCTGGGTACGTAACTTATTTGCATGCTTTTTCTGTTGCCATTCCATAAACAAGAGTTATTGCAATGTAAAGAATGTGTGGGACCAAAATGGTCCCAAAATCCATTTGAGGTGGAAACTAGAGCAGCAATGCTGTAGTGGCTCAACTCGGACATCTGTTATTAAAGGAAAACCAATTCGGTGGAGGACTGCAATGGTCTGTAGAACAGTGTTGTATGTATGCACTGTTTAATTAACTATGCATGCAGCTCCATGGTCAATGCACATGGTAAAGCACTGGTAGCTGAACAACACAAAAGAATCAGGTTACACTGACTAGCTAGTTCTGCCATGAAAGTAGTTCTAGCAAATTACTCATGCAATTGAGGATAACGAGGGTGCTATCCCACTTGATCTCGAGCAGATGATCAGATCCAGGTCTGATCAACCACTCGTAATCAACTTCTGTGTGGGAACGCTCCCTTGGTCAACATCAGATCTTGAGATGTTGATCCACCAACGGGGGTAAATCAGATCTCAAGCAGTTGATCAAAATGCCGTGTGTGAAAGCTTGATGGATCAAGGTGACCCGATCACTGTGACCTATGATGGTGCTATGACATAGTATCCTTTCTTTTATAACCACAGTTATCGCGCGAAACTTGGCGTAGGCCTTTTGTACAGTATTACGTAGATTCACAAGCGTTGTACTACAAATAGTAAGCTACTCACAGTACATACGTGTAGTTAGTTGAAGAAAGTACACAGCAAATTCATTGGGCATACACTGATACTATGGACTGTTGAAACAACATGGCTGCGAAAAATGTCAGAGGAAAAATGTGATCTGACGAAGAACTGGGATATCTCATTGACATATGGGGAAGCACAGAGATTCTTAAAAAGGTGGACGGAACTTCCCGGAGTTCTTTGGTGTTCAAAGAAATTTGTGAGAAACTTTGTAGTGCAGGATATACAAGGTCATCAAAGGAAGTAAAAAATAAACTTCATAATTTAAAAAGACACTACAAGAAAGTTGTGGACCATAACAAGAAAAGTGGAGTTGAGCCAAAAGACATGCTTTTCAAAGGTAAGAGTGATACACCTTTAGGACAATTGACACACATGGGTAAGTACGTAATTGGCATAGGAAGAATCTGCCTTCTGATATGCAATGGCTTATGACTTTCGGCTGTTCTGCACCCTGATAAGCTTTCTCCCTCCAGATAAAGCTCACTACCATATCCTATATCCACATTATCAAAGGAGTGAGAACTCTAAAAAGAATGCTAAGATACTGAAAAATATATGAAAATTGCAAAAAAAGTACCACTTCCCTTTACACATTCATCTATTCATTAACTAGCTGTATTGCCATTCCAATGTGGCATCTTCATTGCTGAAATCAGCCAGCAATTGTAGAAGTAGGCTTTTTCGAAGGAGACAGACATATTCCCAGCTACAGTATCACATAAGCTTTACCCAAATTAGAGAATTGAGCTAACAAAATTTGTGCCCACCCGGCCAAAAGAAGGCCCCAAAAAATGTTAGTGGGCCAAGATGTTCCCAAAATAGTTAGGTCTAAATGTACCAGAGCTCTATCAACCAACTATTATATACCAAGTTTAGCTACAACCCTACTTACGGTTGTGGAGTTCTTGCAATGTAAAGAAAATGTGGGCCCCACATTTTTGGGCCCAAAGAATATGTCCCAAAATGCACTTGAGTTGAAAAAATATTGGCCCACCCAGCTAAAAAATGGACCCGGAAATATTTTAGGCCCAGATGGTCCCAAATAAATTAGACCTACATGTACCAGGGCTATTAGCCAACAACTGTATCCAAAGTTTGTTTACGATCTGACTTACGGCTTTGGAGTTATTGCAGAGTAACAATTTTTACATTTGATCCCATAACCTCATTAATATTCGAGTCCACACCATAAACGATAGGGCACACCTTCTCATTATAATACATCTACATAGCAAGTATGACAAATATCCATTACTACGTTGCTGAGTTATGCAAGTGTCACAGATGCACACACATGCTTCAAGCAACCCACACCCATCCCCACACCCACACCCCAACCTGATTTCATAGGTTTCTTTGCCTCCAGCAAGGAACCAAAAATGAATTCAAGCAACATCTTCTTACATCACTAACAGTAGTAACATCCCTAACAAATTATTGGGCAAAAACATTGCATGTGTTCATTTGAAAGTAACTTTAGGATACAAGTGGTAAATATAAATATGCAGCTTTGTTGTATAAATCAGTTCACAGGTTGTTTACAGTATTACCATATATATGTGACTGCAGGCCTGCATAGCATATATACTGTACATAGTAACCTTCAGTGTATACATGTATGCTCCTATAGTATAGGCCAAGTTGAATGCGTAATGAAGTATCTGGGGGACCGACCAAAATTACCAAATGGGTACCTAGGAGCAAATTTATGGACCATTCCTCTCACTAGATGCCCTGCCCTGTGGAGAATGAGAACCATAAATTTTGCTTTGGTTGTTGTAAGAGTGTGTATTTCTACCAAGCACGGTTGTAATTGCATGGTGCAGCACATGATATTGGGCATGCACATACAATGGTGTTATATATCATTTGTGTATTAGTTATTCTGCAGTTTTTGAGTGAAGAATGTGCTGATTGCAATCCTTCCCACACTCAAACACTTTGATGATGTTCAGGCACTTATGTTACTTCAGAACTGCAGGGCTTGACATAACTGACGACACTGACAGCAAACATCCATCGTGCCCTCCGTGTTTGCCGCGGTGGCCCTGAAAACTACACCCGGCCAACGGCAACAGTTGCTGTCATGCCCTTTATGTTTGGCCGTCGATGCCCCGGTCATCGTACAGTGCTGTACATTCCGAGTAGTACACCTAATTACACTATAGAGTAACCCAACAATCTTGGGGAGTTTGTTTGATTCGTCCTTTGCAAGAACATTGCTCTTAGACAATCTTTTTGCTTTCACACGTGTCATTAAATCAATGGGACTTCTCCAATTAGTTAACTGTATGCGAAGGAATTCATGCAGTAAAATCAATTGACTCTGTACGGAGGTTGTTCACAAACCTCACAGAGCATTCCCTCCATTTGTAAACATACAGCGAGTTAAAATCTAATATTACCATTTATCACAGGGGAATGAGTAGAGCTTATGCAGTACATATTGTGTTTTAATAGCTCATTCATAAACATGTTGAGTTAAATATTCATTCTAAACCAATTAAGAAAGTTTGAACATCCATATCCTTGGTTATGCTCAGGCAATCCCTAAACAGTCAAGTATAGTACTAGCGGACCAAGTAGACTACTAGCACTAACAAACATATGGAAATCCCTGTCTGAACTTTTGTAAGCACTTTATTCTGAGTTTGTGCTATTAAAATCCATCAGGTAATGACAAAAGACCCCTTTAGAGCTTATTTGCACAAAATCAAATCACAATACACGATTATCTGGAATGTGGTAGAAACAGGTTTGCCAACAAAGCATGGAACTGCCGAGTTGGTTATAGGCTTCACTACACTAACAACAATAGAAGTATTACAGTAGGTGCGTCATCACGAAAATGTGAAGACAAATATATGTTTTGTGTCAGAATACCAGCACACTAAGAGTGGCTGAACACAGGCCTAACTTTTGAATCAGTCATGATTTGCAAAATATACAAAAAATTCAGTAGCTTACAACAGCATTAAGCAAAGACAACATACAGTAGCTTACAACAGCATTATGCAAAGACATCATACTGTAGCTTATAACAGCATTATAAGCAAAGACATCATACATTAGCTTATAACAGCATTATAAGCAAAGAAATCAAACAGTAGCTAATTAACAGCATTAAGCAAATGCAACATGCAGTAGCTTACAACAGCATTAATAGCAAAGAAATCATACAGTAGCTAATTAACAGCATTAAGCAAATACAACATACAGCAGCTTACAACAGCATTATGCAAAGACATCATCCTGTAGCTTATAACAGCATTAAGCAAAGACATCATACTGCAGCTTATAACAGCATTAAGCAAAGACATCATACTGCAGCTTATAACAGCATTAAGCAAAGACATCATACAGTAGCTTATTACAGCATCAAGCAAAGACATCATACAGTAGCTTATAACAGCATTAAGCAAAGACTTCATACAGTAGCATATAACAGCATTATGCAAAGGCATCATACATTATCTTATAACAGCATTAAGCAAAGACATCATACTGTAGCTTATAACAGCATTATAAGCAAAGACTTCATACAGTAGCTTATAACAGCATTAAGCAAAGACATCATACATTAGCTTATAACAGCATTATGCAAAGACATCATACAGTAGCATATAACAGCATTATGCAAAGGCATCATAAATTAGCTTATAATAACAGCATTAAGCAAAGACATCATACTGTAGCTTACAACAGCATTAAGCAAAGACATCATACATTAGCTTATAACAGCATTAAGCAAAGACATCATACAGTAGCTTATAACAGCATTAAGCAAAGAC
>KN883982.1:32912-43253 GCA_000934455.1 Apostichopus parvimensis
ACCGCTCTTGATTGAACCAGAAACACCTCGTAAACAATTAAAAACCCTCTTTTAATCCCACCCCCGTCTACCCCCCCCCCCACCCCACCCAAATGTGTCCTAAATTGGTGGAAGTTACCTATTATTCCATCCACATTGACCTCTTTATGCAGGTTTGTCAACCAGGTCCAATTGAAGTGGTTGGATGCCGAAAACGAGTGTAGTAAGACGGGGGATGGTCACCTGGTATCTATTGGTACACTGGAGGAGAACCAGTGGTTACACGATTGGTGGGTCTCAATGCTGGCTCCTTTAAGTGGCAGGAAGTTCGAAGTAAGTCATATACTTTAACCCTATACAGAGTTCATATAATGGTTCACTCACTTATTATACAATATCGATGACGGCGCATGTGTAGATTTAATTTCATACTGCGCAAGTCCGTATGTGGTCTTCCACACACTTAGTTTTTTTTTTTTTTCCATTTCCAGGTGGCCTCAGATGCAATTTGGTGCAATATAGCACACTTCAAACACCCACTCCATTTTGCAAATAATTTTGCATTTTCACCTGGCCTTAGATGCAATTTGGTGCTCCAAATGAGATTTTTTCTCATAAAAAAAGGGGTTTTCTGACTTGCGGAGCGGGGGGGGGCGGAATGATACTTCCGCCCCCCATATTTTTCAGCCCCCCCGTTCCTACGCCCTTGCGGGCCCTTGTGTAGATCTAATTTCATACTGCGCATGTCCGTATGTGGTCTTTCAAATGAGGTCCGTGCATTGCTATGTACTTGCGAATACGATGTGAGGGAACTACCCTGATCGATCCTTTTAGGTGGGGTGGAGGGGCGGGGGGGGGGGGCTAGGGGAACCTTCATATGGGAACAGGTGTAATGTTTTAGATAATGATGAGAAATTGTTGGCTTTCGGAGCGAAGTACTGGTTTGCATTATAAACTGCATAAAGTTTTGAGCATGCAGTCAAGTTTCAGACAAATTTTGATAAAAGTTGAAAATTCGAGTTATTTCATCTTAGTCTTTTTAAATTGAAACTAAAATATATGAGTAAAAGGGGTTATAATTTTCAGACAAAATAAGCAAATTTTGGGGGAAAATAGTAGAAATTTGAAGGGAAAAAGTCAAAGTTTCGAGAAGATGGTTAATATTTGATGCAAGACGTATTTAGGCTATATAAGTAAATGCGGACAAGAACAAACTATCGTAAGCAAGATCTTCTAACATCTTCTAAATGTTTTTATTAACTTTAAAAAAATAATGAACTGAACTTAAAATAACAAATTAATCCTTATCCCCCCCCCCCCCTCCGCTTCTTCCCTCACCGCTCCTTGTCAGTCTCCCAAAACTTCAACATTTTCTCGTCGGATAGTCGTCCCCCCCCCAACCCCAACCCCCTTCTTCCATTCTTTCTTGAACAGTCTGAGTATATACTACATTCCCCTTGCGTCTATTTTCTTTCCTTCTTTTGCAGTATATTTGGACTGGTTTTACAGATCGAGATGAAGAGGGTACGTGGGTATGGAGTGACGGAACAAATGTATCTTTTATCAACTGGGGAGGAGACCAACCTGATAACGGAGGAGGAAACAGCGACTGTGGAACCATGGTAACCAGACATGCTCGTACTGACGGCAAATGGGATGATGCGAAATGTTTTGCTAAGAAGGCCTACATGTGCGAATATGGTATTATTTAGGTTTGTGGAAAATGTTTCACTTCTTTGTCAGTTGTAGTGTACTGATACTGATAGAGCGCCATCAAAAATAAATATGCATAAAACGAATCGCTGAGTGTCGTGTCGTGTCAACTTTATTTGGGCAACTTGCTCTTCCTTACATTTCATCATGATATGGTCGATCCACGGCCACAGATCCGACATCAGTTCTCTTTGGTCTGATCGATGAAGGATGCCTTTAATTTCCTTTGAGTTTAATCGTTGCTGGTTTTTGTAGTACAACAAGCGATCCATATATGATCAACGAAATGTGGTTTACATGGAAAATCATTTCATAACTGCTCTCCATATTCAACGCAGTAGATAATAGTTCATTGCACATTCCGAAGACATTGTTCTTCTTGTTATAATTAACATATTTTATTCGCTTTAAAGTTGCTAACAAAGAAAAAATGCTAAAAGAAAACCAAATGTTGTAATAAGTTAATAACCTATAATACAGTAAGCCGCGGCGGCTACAGAATATTCATCATTTTGTCTTCCCACGCAGCCAGTTGGGACAATTTTTAATGCTTATACCTCTCTAAACTGTCCTCCCATATCATGCTTCAAAGCACTGGTACTGACAGTACAAACAGTTCCTAACCTTGATCTGATAGAAACATATTCATACTGTTCATATACTGACAATAAGAGTGCTTTGAAGCGGGACATGACAGTACAGTATAGAAAAAAACAAACAAACTGGGTGTCCCACGACAGAGAAGATTTTGTTCCTTTTCTAATTGACTCGTAATATACATCTGACGATGATCACACAGTCACAGTCTCGATGCAAGAAGACTGGGCTTGAGAGTGGGGCATAAACTGCAAAACAGCAGACCGATACACAGACCTCGGTATTTGGATTCGTATGACTTATCATAAATTTGGAAAGTTCTATAAACTATATTTTTAATGGATATTTTAGGACATTATCTATTTTTGATGTGTAGCACTTAGCTTTAGGACTAATTATGTGCTGGTAACGCAACCACGAGATACATAAGATCAAGGGAAGCGGGGTTCAAATCTGCGATGAGTCGCCTGCCTTTGTGAAGATATGAACGACAAAGTATATTAAAATGAGGACAAACACAATGTTCTATCGTAATCCGCAGAGTAAATATGATTTATTCACCATAGAGGATGAAATGAATTACGAAGTGTGAAATAATTAAAATATATACAATACAAATAAAGTTAAAACATGAAAATCAACATTTGCCTAACACTAATGGCCTACTAATACTATAGCTCGGGAGTCGCCCATCTCGTCTAGTAATACTACAGTCCCTCAGTCCACGAATGGCGTCTAATGCTGGGGATACATCATGCGTCCTTGGTTGACCCGGACCGGGGGTGGGGTTCCGGCGTCTAAAACTAACGTCTAGGAGAACATCTATAAACACGGTCTCTCGGTATCTCAATAAAATCTAAATACTGTGTAGAAATTAATATAATTAATTTCTAATGAAAACTGGAACAGTTTGGCACAGCCAGGTGCATGGCAGCTTGGAGTGTCTTGGTGAATGGTCACCATGCAATGCCAACACAATACAAATAACTAAACAAGGGGCAAGGGGTCAACGACCTCCCACAGTAATCAAACAATTACTAAGCAATTAAAATAAGTATGAAAATATGCGATAATATACAACAAAGATAATCAGTAAGGGTGACACAACAATAGTGAAATAGTATAAGCAAATGTCAACCTGATCACCTAATAAAGAGTGAAACAAATGGTACAACCCTTCATACCTGGTCGGCATGACAACAAATAAACTATAAAGTAATTAAAATAAAGTGAACCTTCGAGACTTAGACACTAACACACAACTGAATGCTAAACATACAACTACCTGCCTATGTTACTCATACAGCAATAACACAGTGCTCCATAAATAAGTGAAACTGTCTATCCCTATTCGGCATAACAGTAATATCTTGAAATGTCGTAGTTTAATATATATATATAACTAGAAGCTGGTTGCTCTAATTCCACTACGAACATAACCAAATAGAGGCGAGTCATTAACTCTAAATCAATACAACCTCTATGACTTACGTGAAGTCTACAAGTATAAACAATGTACTACTGGGGAAAAACCCTCAGCTAGTAACAATAGCAACAACAGTAGCATACCAACTATGTACTTCAACCCATGCACCCCTACTAACTTAGACCACAGGTTACCATGGCAACTGACACCTTTCGTTAGGCTGCAGGTACCTAAGCGTCCCCTGGGACTAAGAGCAGGCTATAAAACGGAGACTATGTCACCCAGCTTATCTGCTGTATATATCTGGTCAGATGGAGTCTGTACCAGTGAAGGGTGACTCACAGGGCTAAATAAATGCTAATACTAATATTCTAATAAACAACAACAACAGTGTCTCAGTTCACAAAATAGTCAATATGCCTACTAACATATTGCTACAACTCTCTCTAAAATATAAAGGTTAACAGAAGTTCAGCTATTTCTATCACCATGGCAACAAGTAAAAGTGTAGCATTGCATCATGGGATCTAAACATAGCTCGAATGAAACTTAGTACAACTAGATACGAATATGAGTACATTACAGTAACGGGTAATGCTAGACGTATCGCAAGAGTACATAAATAACTAAAATAAATACCAATGTGGGTTCTCGTTAAACCAAATACACAAGATGGCAACGGTTGAGGGCATTACAAGTGCCACAATCAACATTATAAACATACTATAAAACAACGGGTAACAATAATAATGATCTCACCTGTAGACTCTCTATAGCCATTACAGGTACAAAACGTTTAATTAATAACTTAAGTCTGTGTGCATGTAGCCATCACAGGGTCAACATAATAAATACAGTCTGTGAGTATTTGGCAATCACAGGGCAAAATACAGTAAATAGTAAATACAACACCATTACACTTAAGGAGGGCTGCTATACATTCTGTGTGCACATGGCCAGCACAGAACTAACATAAATACATTTGCAAGTAAAATACACTATGTATGCACAATGAAAATGAATAGGCTACTGAAGGGTCTGGGGCAAAGTTAAAAGATTAACTCTTACCTGTGTAGAAATTAATGAAATTAATTTCTAATGACAACTGGAACAGTTTGGCACAGCCAGGTGCATGGCAGCTTGGAGTGTCTTGGTGAATGGTAGAGTTGCTTGCAAGCTTGGCTGCTTTAAACCATTCTAGAACAAAGGGAAGGTTGTTATCCCACCCTACCAGACAAGATTTTTCTTAGACTGGCTACCAATACTCCAGGAAGTAGATAAACTGTCTTCCCACATCTTTAACTTACTCCACCAGAGATTACAGAGGGTGTGAACAAACTTACTACACTTAAGGGAGAATAAAACAAGGCCTGGTCTGTTAGTGTTGTGAATAACAGATAAACTATCTCTAACTTAGCGTAACCTAAGAATAACCTAGGTGTGAAGCCAAACCACATAAAGCTTAGTGGTCCTCTTAGCAGGAAATGAAAGGGGTAATGCACACAGTCTACTGACTCTGTGAGCTTTACCAGAAAATACCACAAAGAGATAAAAGGAAAATGGAAAAATAAAAGTGAAGGGGAAAGGTATATTATACAGGGGGACAAAACTATAGACACTACTATTGGGAAATATTAGGGGTGCTACAGATGGAAAGGACATTATTAATTGAAATAAATATGTGGATTGCTATAGTTGTAGAGACTATGTCAAGTGTGATGTCACTTATAATTATTAACTTAAAAGTTTAAAATTTAATTTTTTTGAAAGAAATGAGGTCATTTCTTCCAGTGGATGGAAATTATGTACGAGTAATCTTATACTTGTATAGATGTTATCTTTGTGTTGTTTCCAGCATGTACTCGGTTAATGCATTCCTTTCTTTGGTAGATAGTGTACTATTTAAGTATTTGCATTCCTTTGTCCAAGTTATCTATAGTTGTATTTACCTATAAGGCTGAATAGTTCGACCTTTATGTTTATGTTAATGAGTTTATGTGTTAGCCAATTACATTTAAGTATTGAATGGATAAAAGGAAGAGAGGTATGTAGAGCGAGGAGGAGGAGGAGTTTGCTGGTGGAAGTTGTGGAAGA
Source organism: Apostichopus parvimensis (assembly GCA_000934455.1). Taxonomy (NCBI): domain Eukaryota; kingdom Metazoa; phylum Echinodermata; class Holothuroidea; order Aspidochirotida; family Stichopodidae; genus Apostichopus; species Apostichopus parvimensis. Next base: position 38,722 of record KN883982.1, read on the forward strand.
GATAGACCATGTTATCATATATATCGACTCACGTGTCTTATTCTACTATACATGGTGCTTCTCGGCCTTTTGGCTAATATCATGTGTAGTATCTGTTCCCTTTCGAGGGAATGGTGGTGCACACCTGACGATGATCACACAGTCGCAGTCCTGATGCAAGGGGACTAGTGGTTGAGAGCGGATCAGTCGTTCGGTAGTTTGGTTTTCGTGCCCAGGTTCTTTCCTGGGCGACTTTTTCTTAAAAATTAACTATACATGGTGTTCTGAAACTATACTGGAAGGTTATAAACTGCAGATAACATATTTTGGAACATTGAAATAAAGTTTGGCCAGCTGAACTTTGAAGACCGTGGTTATTCAACTCCTGGAGGTCAAGGGACTGCATACGAGGCTATCTTTCCCATGCTTTCTCCATTCTTACAGTGAGTTTAGCAGTCTTTATTATAAATTTACATCACTGGGCATTTACATCGCCTATAGACTCTACACGAATCGTGAAAGTATATAGTCCAGATTTGTCTCCAAACATGTTAGGTCCCATCGTATACAATCAGTAGCGTACGCAAATGGGGAGGGCCGGTGGGCCATGGCCGCCCACTTTCGATCTTAAGTCGGGGATTTTTTCATTCTGCCGAGGAAGTAGGACCAATACTCCCCCCCCCCCATCCCCCCCCCCCCCCCTTTTTCCAAACTCACACAAATTATTTATTAGCTAAACCTTCCGTTAAGAGCTCCTTCTATGGACCTAACTTATCAAAGTCCAACTATGCATCAAAAGGCACCATTTGACATTTAATTTTTTTTTCAATTTCGGGGGGTCGGGAGTACCCCGGACTTATGAGTTGGCTTCAATGACACCAAGGCAGCACCTATATAAAATACTTCATTGACATCTGGCCCTCCCATAAAGGTTCAAGTCACTACCTCAATAAGTCGGGGAGTGTATTACTATTTATTATAGCACAATCTTCAAGGTGCGTTTAGAGCTGCTTTTAATGCCTCAAAATGCACAAGTTGACGTATGTTTCTAGGGTTGGACACCAGACATCCCTACAGAGTGTCGGCTACAATGACCCAAGTGCAGCCCCCCCCCCCCTCTTATAAAATCCTTCATTTGCATTTGTTACTTCCAAAAATTGTTCAGCCCTAGTCGAGGAAAATTTTAAATTTTGACCCCTCACATTTGAAATACTGTGCACGCCACTGTATACAGTGGCGGAGCTAGGGGTATTGGTAAGGACGGGCGAGAATGGTCTGTAGGGGCGCTTTCGACACTATCTAAGCGGAGCGCCACCACAGGTTGGCGCGTAGCGTACAGAAATTTTTTGAGTAAAGATACCCCCTAGATCGCCGGAAATGACCCTTTCCGGGCCTGGCTAATTTGCAGATAAACGAAGAATAAATAGGTGTCATCGCCAAATTACACCAACAAAATGTGACAAATGTCAATAGGTAGATGAGAGCGCAATAAAAAAGTCAATAATCGCGATTAAGTAAAAAGTGGTAAAGAGCTGAAAAGGGCGCCAGCAGTCCATTTGAGTCCGTCAGGGGGGGCATCCGCCCCCCTGACTGTATGGACGCTCCGCCACTGACTGTATACGATATGTACCGTAATTAATAAATTATCACTAAGCAAGTATATGTATTAGAGATAAAGGAATCCTTAAAATCATCGTTCAAATTTCAATTTATTTATGTTACTAACTTTCTCGTATATTGTATAAGTCTTTAGACACTTACATACTTTCTATATCAACTATATCTATGTTTCCATACAACATCACATCATATTTTTGGGTTCAATTTCCAATTTCCAATTGCCCCTATTTTTCCTGTTTCTCTAGTTTACCCTCTCTCCCCTCCCCATCAAAGTTTTTCACTTGTCGCTAGCCATAGGTATCTGTTAGCATTTTAGGAATTCAAGTTGTAACTTAGAGATATACGTAAACACTTCCTTCACATTTCCCTGAAAGTTGAAAAACTTCAGTCAAATGCATAACAAGAAGAAAACAATCCTCGCGTTCACATCGCTCGGCTGACCAAGACTTATGTAACACAATACCCAATATTGTATCGGTAAGTGAAACTAAGACCACCTGTGCAGGTTACATTATCCGCTCTTCCTTTCATGATCACAAATCGATGTTTCCATTGGTAGACACTCTAAGCAACAAGACTTTCACTACATATCGATGGTAGGCAAACATACATTGTACACCTTCGCAAGTGTTTTCGTACACCGCCTAGCACCGATACTGGTTGCTCATCTAGGTGACATTTCTTATAGATACAACAATTCTCATGGAAGTCCCCTGAAATTAATCAGCATTGATATAACCTTTTTATCAATCCTATGAGGTAAAGATATGCATAATTATAAAGTCACTTGTAATTTTAACTTTGGTTACCACGGACGCTTTAAAGTGCCCCATTGACTTTCGAAGTTACTACTATTACGTTAGGCCTATGGCCAACTTAGGATAGGCCAAATGTCCAACGCTAAAGTTTTGCCCGCGACTGCTTTTACTATGACTTATTTGCGAGTTTTACTCGTTATCATAGATAAGGCCCAGAAATGATAAGTTAGATCAAATGCCTAGCCAGGGATAGTTAGGCTCAGGCCCAAACGACTCGTATGTCAGTAACGAATCGTGCCTTTGTAGAGGACCACTTGTCAGGGTAGGCTAGCTACAGTAGCATGTGTTACTGTTATGAAATGACCTTATTCGGCCTAGTTTACCTTCAAACTACCGAATGATTAAAAAAGTGAAAGCCTCAAGTTTCAGAGATTTGAAACTAAGGTTTGCTAACTTAGACAGTGGACGGAAATTGTTTGCCCCTTATATAATTATGGTTCAAGTCACTGACCAATCACTGGTGATTCATTTGAAAAATCTTACCCCTACCTCAATTTTCTGCTGACTTACAAGTTCGTAATATGCTTAGTATAGTATTAATGTTGGTTGATTGCAGCAAACCAAAAGAATCTTTGATTTTTTCTCAGAAAATTGGCTAGGCCTAGCACATTCTTGTTGCTGTCACAATTAGGCCTATAGATGGCAGTTTCTCTAGTGTCCACTAAACAAAGTTGGTTGTGCTGTAGAGCCTATGGATTTAAATTTTGTGAATCGAAAACAAACATCACCAAAATAAAATAAAACCACGACCAATGCCATGTGAAAGTATTCAGTGTGGTTGGCAGAAATTCTAAACATATTCTTACCCTTAGTGATCGAAAGAATTATTTAGACTGAACTTCTGACAATAGGTACCCATGCAGTGTTGCCAATGGTGTTTAAGTTTGGTGAAATATTTGAAAAAAATGTATATACTGCAAGAAATATTTGTGTTTATATTGTTAATGATGTAATCAGGCCTGAAGGATACTGTGACACATGTGCAGACTGCTGTGCAGCCCCATATGTACTGTCATCATGTGTACACAAACTTTACAAGTTACAGTTAAGTTAAGTTTTATGCCTCTCCACATTAAATATTTTCTCTTCTTTTATCATGATGACTAAATTTGAATCGCCTCAAGATGAAACCAACAATGGGTATGCCATTGTATCATGAGGACAAGGCAATGTTTGCCTATGACTATGTCAGTTTGAAGAATCAGGAATATAACAAAAAAGCTGTGCAGGTAAACATATTTTACTATTTTCTGCATGTTTCTCAGAAAGTGATGATCTTCACAGTCTCTGTAAAGTGTAATAGAGCCAGGTTAGGTGTTAACCTTTGTTTTGTTGCTTTGACTTTCTCAATAATTTGAAGGTCTGAAGGTGTACTTTAAAGGTAGTCAATATAGGCCCAAATTATAGCATGCTATAATTGCTATAAGTTTTCAAAAAGTACATTCCTGGAGGTCTTTACTCCCCAAATTGTTCTCAGACATTTTCAAGGAACACACAAGATGACTGAATGTCCCAGTGAGGAAAATTTCCTTGAAGGTTGTAATGTAAACAGTTTAAGAATTTTGACCTAAGGTGACCATATTTTAATATCTAGCATATTTGGGGCCAATAGAGCAGACCTTTTAATGTTCAACTAACTAACAATATAGTTTCGGACAGAGTATATTTGAAGATGATATGAAGACGGTGTTCAGCAAACACAGCCACCTGCTTAAAGAAGTCTAAAGTTAGTGTCTTAAAAAGTTAGTGTCTTAAAAGAAAAATGGCAGAAGAAATGCATGCAGGGGTATAATTTGTAATTGTCGTCATGTCATCAAATGCATAGCAACACAAGTGATGTGTAATATTTGTGGTCAATATGCAGGTATGGGTCAAGAGTTGCCTCAATATGCAGGTATGGGTCAAGAGGTGACTGTCCTGTCCAAAGACTGCTAGACATCCTGGAACTAAGATGGCTAAAGGGATATAGTGGATTATATTTCCATGTCACATGATGGATTTCCTTTAATCTTTGATTCAGAAACGTCATCTTGGTGATGTGACCAGGAGATACAAAAGTGCAGGGGCACCTTCAACCCGTGATCTTGTCGGCTCACTGGTCAATCTCGACTTTCC
>KN883982.1:70865-89720 GCA_000934455.1 Apostichopus parvimensis
GCTTTGTACTTTTTGGTGAAATTTGGCTCTTCCTGTAGGTTGTCATGGTGAAATCGTGTATTTCTTAGGGGTGTCCGAAATTCGTAGGTGTCCGAAATTCGCAATACTGACTATACTACTAGCTCAGTATTACAATTTAACTAGCCAGACTTACGTGGAAGTCCTTTCACCATCAACTTTATAGTTGTTTATTCCTTTTTAAGCAGAATTTAATCTTTTCTTGATGAAATTAGTGGATATCACATATAGGTCTAGCCCGGTTCCAGTGCCATTCCAGATCCTTTCCGACACGGCGGAAAGGCTGGAAACCTATGGGGGGAAGGAAAATTTGGCAATCCTATGTTTTAGCGGCCTAAATTATTCCAGATCTAAACCTACTACATTTTAGGGGCCTAAATTATTGCTGATGTGGACTCATATGTTTTAGCGGCCTAAATTTTTCCCAATCAAAACTTTCTACATTTGAGACTCTGCCTAAATTATGATAATGTGTACTCATATGTTTTAGGGGTTTATATTATTGGAGACAAGTTAGAGTGGCAAAATCATGGCTACGCCGCACTGCTGAGCTCTTCATATGAAATTTGAGCTCTTCATATGAATTTACTTTGTGAGCCCTTTGTTGATCCAGCACGCCCCCACATTTACCCCCACCTCTTCAGAAATCTTTGATCTGCCACTGATTTAGTGGGCCCCCTTTTGCAGAAATCCTGAATCTGCCAATGATAACATTGAAAAAGAACATGAAGGGGCCATGATATACAGTAGGTTGTGACCTTTGCCTTGTTATATCAGTTACGACCATGGATGTGAAAAGTTCATGTCAGACTTTGTTAGAGACTGAATAGGAATCGCTTGCAAAACAACTGTACACCCCCACACCCCAAGCCCTGTGTGTACGCCCCTGTACAGCAAGTAACGCTAAAATATGCATCACGGGCCGGTACATTATACAAATAATTTGGACCCCTAAATGTAGTAGGTTTTGACTAGGAATATTTTAGGCCCCCAAATTATATATGTACATAATTTGGACCCCTAAAGTGTAGAAGGTTTTGATTGTGTACAATTCAGGCCCATACAAGTTTGGGGAAATAATTTAGGCGGCTAAAACATAGGATTGCCGAAAATTTTAGGAATGGAATTTACACAGGATTGTATGCGTGAAACTTTCTTTGATTCGCTAGAGAAGAAATGGTACAACGCCTCCAAATGTGACTGTTCGCTGGATAGACTGAGTGAATTGTAGTTAAGACAAGATTGGGGAATAATACACAGTCATGTTGATTGAACAATTTTAACTGTAAGTTAGTAAGATTCAATACACTGCCTTCAAATATATTATAGTTGGTTGAATAAATCAAATTAATTTCGGTTGATTGTTTATTAAAAAGACCGATTCTGATTGTTGATTTAAATGACCGATTTTGCAGGCCTAGGTAGTGTGAAGCGAAGCAATATACAGTTTATATATAGGCCTACAGTGCACCAACAATAATGTGCTCTTTCCGCCATACAAAGTACTTTACCGCCATCGGAGTAACATGGTAGAATGGCGCTTTTTCTATGGCGGAAAGAGCACATTTTCTATGGCGGAATGTACCGATGGCGGTATGACACGGCCCCCAGCTAGGCCTATGTAACTATTATCACTATTATATAGTAGTAACTTTCTTTGTTGAAATACTACATCTCACTTCTCAGAGTGGTACTCATGTGTTAGTATAATATGACATCACATCAACAAAATGCAATCCCCAGGAGTACTACAAATGTTGTCATTTTGTATATATTGAAATAAGACAGCCTTTTCTGAAAGATGCAGATTGTAATTTGTAGCACATGTGTATTTCTTTCATAGAACTTTCTAGTTTGGTGACAGCAATTGCTTTACAGCCTGAGGATGGCATCGTCCGGGGCTGGTCCAAGTAAGGCGAGAAGTAGGTGAGTAGTATTCTTCTGCTAAAGTAATTTTGAAGAAGAAAAAAAGATTCCCATCACGATGTATGTCAGTTTACTAAGGCCAGTGGTTTAAAAACGAGCTATAGCTGCTTCAAAGTCCCCTTCGGCGAGGCTGAATATCAATATCAAGCAGTACTTAATGATAATATCTGCAGACCAGAAGTGCCTAATATTGCCATTTACAAGTGTGAACTACAGAGCACAGAAGACTATCCCAGTCAGTGCTACAGAAGCATTCTGCTTTTGATGTGATGCCTAAACTGATTTGATTCATGTTTGCTTATAAATTCATTTTGTACTTTTAAAAGAGGTCAGTATACCTCAAAGCTCAAATGAAGAAATGGATCATGTCTCTCTCTCTAATAGATAAGTATTAAGAGTGGGTTATTGTTAACTTTTGGGTTGGTCGTATTGCTTGTACAGTATGTAGAATCTAACACAGACGTTGTGTGGAACGTATGTATGTGCTTCTGTTGGACATATTGAATGTAGTTTTACATCGCTACCCTATCACCAGTGTACAGATGTACTGTATTTCTAACAGCATGATTGCAAAACATTCCAACCATTATTTGTACAGTAACCTTGCAATATTGATGTGGCCTTTTAGGGAAGAAAAATTATCACCTGACTGTAGTTTGAACACTATGGGCAGGACCTATTTTACAGATTTTAGACAATTTAAAAAAAAAACACATTAGTTATGTTATTTACAATTGTTGTTGTTTACAATTTGTGTACAGGCCTGTTTACCTGCAGAAAGTCAGTTGTCCCCAGCATCCTAATGCGAACCTCATAGAGGACTGCCATGCTGGTGATATGATATGCCCGGAATGTGGACTGGTGGTTGCCGACAGGTATGTCAGCAATTTGGAAATGTGTGCTTCATTAATGTGATGTTTTATATTTTTTTACATTACCCATTCTACTGGCCTTTATAAGCAGAGATCTGTATTTATTTCAAATATGTCAATTTTTTGTACAATTCAGTAAAACTCCAATTATTCGGACCCCATCTTATCTTCACACTTCGTTACAACGCAGTGTTTGCATCATGTTTAGATTATTTTTTAATGTTCAGAAATCCTCTCATCTGCGATTGTGACAAGGAAGTTGATGACAAGTGAGGTGGTCATTGAATTGAAGGATGATGAATAGGGAACCAGTCAAAATTGAAATTGCATATACTTAAAGACAGGCTAATTAAGTGGCTTCAGCAGGAATTTTTTTAGGTGGTTTTAATTTAAAAAAGAAAGACAACTTGGGTAACCAATAGAAAGTTCAGCTTAGGGCGGTACTGTAAACACTGATCTTCACTTGTAATATAGTAAAAGCCGAAGCCAAAATTCTTCCCTGTCGCGATTGCAAACAGGGATCCCCCTTTCAACATCCCCCCCCCCCCATCATTGGAACAAGTAAAATTCATGAATGACCAACTCACTTAACCACCTTGATTAAAAAATGCACTCCAGAAAAGTCACCCGGCTGGTCAGGTGGGTGTTCTTGATCTTTCAGTGTACAGTATAGGTGGTGCTTACCTTCTGGGTAAATTATTCAGACATTTAACAGCTTTATTAGGACCAAGCTGAAACTACTTTAATTGATGAAAATTTGATTCAATTCAAACTTTTCAATTATCCCGAACCACCTTCGGTCCCCAACCAGATTATCAGAGTTTTACTGTACCCTCCATATCGGAAAACAATGTACAGTAACAATGCAAAGCACTTCAAATAATGCAGATTGTTTATTTTTTATTTTTTTTCAAGATTGAGAAATTCCTACTTACTCTTGTATATATTTGATAAAAACTTAACTTTTAAAGAACCAGTGTCTGGTTTTCCAATCTTTTAATACCATGATATGGACTTGTTATTTCCATAGAAATACCCTGATTGGTGTCCCCCCTTTGGTTTGAATCACATAATTTGGAAAGTTGAGCAGCGGTTATAAACGTTTACAGCTCCATACACAGTATCTCTAGTGGAAACTCATTTTAGCTTTGTCTGTCTGTTTTCTGGTGCTACCAAACATTACACTGTAGACAAGCTGCTTGGTTTAAACGATACTGGCACCAAGTACGCAAACATCGTCTTCGTTGGTTCCCATATGTTGTCACAGGAAAAATGTCACAAGATGGACGACAGTACTTGAGTGTATGAAGTTACTCAATGGTCAAGAAATGACAGTGTATGATTATAATTTTCGATCTCCTATCGCAGGGTCATTGATGTAGGCTCCGAGTGGCGAACCTTCAGCAACGATAAATCTCTGACCGATCCATCTCGAGTGGGGGCAGCAGAGAACAGTCTCCTTAGCGGTAGTGACCTCACGACCCTGATCGGGAAACCGTCCGGCCTGGCCGGTTTCAACGAAGACGGCACTCTGAAGTACAGCAGTAAACGACAGGTGTGTTTGGGATTGAAACCAAAAACCAGGAATTTTGCTCTTGACGGGGAATAATTTATCCTGTTTGGCAGTTGGCAAACTGCTATTCGATTGCAAAGAAAAAACAGTAGTGTTTTGTTACGAGACAAAATTTCAGAGCCTATACAAAATTATTCCCTCGTTTGGTAATGTTTTTGATTCTGGATTTGTTTGGTAAAGTTAAAAGTTGAAGGTTTACAGTCTTGTTGAAGGCCAAGGCTTTCTCACGCGACTTTACAACTTAACCCCTGGTCATTGGTGACTTGTCACACCCACACACCAAAGTGTGCACAATTCAATCAATCTCTCCTGGGGCACCACGGTGCACCACATCCACGTGTCCCCTGGGGGACTCTCCATAGGGTGCAGCCACAAACTGGCGCACTCAACTATATTTACAAGTTACCTTTATACACCTGGGTGAAGAGAGGCAAAGGACATAAAGTGCATTGCCCAAAGACACAAGGCAATGATCCGGCCAGGACTCGAACCTGCAAGCCGTAGATCACAAGTCCACTGCCTTAACTACTGGACCAAAACGCCCCCTATACTCATATGACTCATATGGCACTCTGTGGCAAGGAGCTTGATGTTTCTGTAGAGCGAGCTTTTTCTTTTAAATATCCTGTGTTTCAATATATTTTACCTTAACAATCTGCTAACTATCAGAAGTACTTCCAATAGGCATAGCTGATTATGATACTGGACTCATCCGTCCTGTCCTGAATGTTAATTTAATTCATTATTTTAAATTTTCTTGACCGACTCAACCAAAACTTGTTTTATTCGATTTCACACCAACAACAGAAGCACCCCTATATGACATGCTAAAGCCTCTTGTTTGGGACATATTTGTAATGCATTCTAGACATGTCTTTGTGATGTTCCAATTGAGTTTTGTGTTGCCTCTGAGGAGCTGGTCTTGTGGTCTGTGTGCTAGACTAAGTAGTCCAGCCACTTTGACTGATGATCTTCTGCTCAGATGCTTAGAGTACCAGTACAGATGTACAAACAAGACTGCTAACAGTGGCTGTTTTATGTTCTATAAAAATGTCCAAATTTATTTAGTACCCGCCATCATCCTTTAAGTGTTTCTCGTATATCAGGCATGAGCTTTTTCCGCGATTTCCGTGATTTCGGTGATTTCTTTTCTACCTCGGGACAAAAACTATTAACCTAACAAACTGTAGCATACACAAACTGGAGCCTATACCGCAATTTTTGCAAAGTTCCGTGATATTTTTTTTACCCCAGGCTCATCCCTGGTATAAAAACATTTCTAATAGTCAGCTTTGTATATATTGGACTTTGTGGTTAATATCGTCTTTGTTTCCACAGGTCAGCAGTAAGGACCGAGTCCTTCTCAACGCCTTCAGAGAAATCGCTAGCATGGCTGATAGAATCAACTTACCAAAGACCCTGATTGTAAGTTATTTAAAGTCACTTTTTTTTCTCAATGAAAACTGACACAATATTATGAAAGATAATTTAAAAAGCAGTGGTCATGTTGTTTGGAAAGTTTCTCCAATCTTCCTGTGTCTGACATGATGCTTGTTAAAGGCAGAGTGCCCTGGAAACGGTAATCCATCAATGTTTAAGTTGGGCAGTGGAAGGGAGTACAATAATTTGTAATTGTTTAAAACAGGTGAATATTTGGCTTGAGCTGATTCTAGTTTGATGGAGATAGCTATTGTCAGAAAAGACATTAATTACAAGCAAAACAAGATTCCACATGGTTATGAAATTAACAAACTTTAAAAAAAAAAAAAAACCTTCGATGGTCATCTGCGACAATGTAAATGTGAATTTACAATCTGCTTTACAATAAATAATATGTGAATTTTTCTGAGCATATTTTGAAATACCCCAGGATTTCTTTAAATTTGATCCGATCAAAGTATTTGCCGTTGAACCTTCAACTTCAAGTGTGCAATCTATGAAAGATATTTCAACGTTCAGGGGTGGAGTTGTAAAACATCGAATCAGAGTTCAGAACATTCTCAGTGGCGGGAAATTTTGAACACGCTCATTAAAATGTTCACGGATTACGTCAGTCGTATCTGAGTAAATTTTTGTTATTCCCATGTTGACAACTATGCAGTATATGTAACTCTTGTAAAGTAAGGGATCAATGCTATATAAATTCAGGGCCAGACCTTCCGTTAAGGAAAGAAGGTTCAAAGCTTGTCTCTGTGATGGTTTCATTCACTGGTTTAAATCCCTGAAGTGACAGTTGGATCACCAGAATTTTATTGATCATTTAGTAAATAAGGAAGTTCTTTTCTTTCTTAATTTTTTAAAATTTATTTATTTATATTTTTTCTTCCATCTGGACAGGATCGGACAAATGCTCTCTTCAAGAAGGTAAATGACCAGAAGAATTTGAGGGGCCGAAGCTACAATGCTATCGCCGCAGCGTGCTTATACATTGCTTGCAGACAGGAGGGAGTACCGCGAACCTTCAAAGGTTGGTCGTAAATTCCTCTACAGCGGATAACCTTTGCTCACAGAAAAATCACAGAGTTATGAATATGTCATAGCATTGAGGTGATAGTAAACATTAACATCAATAATTGACTGATAGGCAACAAAAATGATCTTGTACTGATGTCACAGATAATGTGATTTACAAGATTGGAAAATATGGTGTGAACATGCTAAGAAATACCATTGTAGAGTTCAGCATTTTTCTTGACTTCTATGTGCCGAATGTGTGATTATCTTTATATTCTTTATTGAAAATACCCAGAAATCTGTGCTGTTTGCAGTGTCAGCAAGAAGGAGATTGGTCGTTGCTTTAAGCTGATATTGAGGGCGCTAGAGACCAACGTGGAACTGATCAAGACCGGAGATTTTATGGTTAGCTTTGGAAAAAAAATTTCTCCTAATTTTGGGTCAGCTGTTATGTCGACATGATAGAGAAGCAGAAAATTTCTCAACGTTTGAATGAAACAAAAAACATTGCTTCCGATCTGCTAACAGTTTTGATTCTTCTACAGCAGTATTTTCCATTCTTGTGATGAGGAAAAAGCTAGGATGGGATCATAGTTTAATGAAGTGAAATCATAGGTATTTTATCAATGAATATGTTTTGTAAGACTAAAATCCATTGGACTATGCTGCTGTAGCACACCATTCTTTTAGGATGAGTACACATCAGCATGAGTGTAGGATTAAAATTCATAGGACTATGCTGCTTTAACACACCAGACTTCTCCCCCTCTTGTGAGATGAAACATTTGATTTACATCCAGCTGCAATCCTTGCTGCTCGTCCCATCTGGAATTTTATCCAAATTGTTTACATGTTCACTTGATCATTAAATTAGTTTAATTGGCTAGCCAAAGGAAGGTAAATGTCTTAAAGCTATGTACCGTTAGGCTTGTGCAATATGAAGGGGGTGGGGCTCTAGAAAATATGGGATCAAGACTGGTCTATATTATTTTCATTTTTATGACATGGTTATTAAAGAAAAATGAAGATTGCTCAGATAGGTGGGGCCCGGTGACAGCATTTTCCCCAGGGCCTGACATGGCTCTCAAGGCCTCTTGAGTATTCTATTGTGGAGTGGATGTCCTACATTGTCTAGTCACCTCATATATGTAATTGCCAACCTGGAAGCTCCAAATTTTGCACTCTCTGTGGTTCTGCTTTCAGCAAAATGTTGTGTTATTTATAATTTTTTCACTATTTATAATATATAATAATATTTGCTTTCTATATAGTGCTTTATACCTGCAACAGGTCTCAAAGCGCTTTACAGACGTTATATTACCCCTGGTCAATGATAACCTGTCCCAGAGACAATCCCTCCAGTCGGCAGCAGTTATATACTGCCCCCGATGACAAGTTACCTCACAGGTACCCATTTAACCCCTGGGTGGAGAGAGGCAAGTGAGATAAAGCATCTTGCCCAAGGACACAACGTAATGAACTAGGCAGGAACCGAACCAGCAATCCTTGGATCACGAGTCCGACGCCTCAGCCAATTGGCCACCACGCTCTCATAATCATATTTTAACACAGTGTACACTTTATTTCCACAGATCCAGCACAGTCATAGTTTGTTTTCTTCTCTCTCTCTCTTTTTTTCACTAATTCATCATCCACCATTTATTGTGTCCTAATTGTGCCTTATTTCTGGCTGATGTTTTCACGAATACTTTTTTCCGTCTCTTCGTTACACTTTCCAGTCGAGATTCTGTACAAACCTCAGTCTACCTCCGCCTGTCAAGAAAGCGGCTACCCATATAGCCAAGAAGGCTGTGGATATGGATCTTGTGTCTGGGTACGCAACAACTTTAAATCTATTTACAGTCTCTGTCGTTGTTTTCTCCAAATAGTCCACATTCTTTAATATTCATAGAAATTCTACTACAGGCTCGTAAATTAATCTACGACAGCTTACGTTTTTTTTATGATTGGTATAAAAATTTAATCTTTCTACCTGACCCCACCAGAGAATTTCCTCTACTCAGGAACTGGACAAATGCAGTTTTAACCATAGCTAGTCACCCTGAAGTAGTGCATTCTAGACAATAGTTAGTATTATCATTGAGAGCAATAGCAACATCAGCCCAGTGTGTTATATGCAAATTAGACAAAGCCCAACAGTCAATAAGCTATGAGGCTGTCAGACTTATTTTTGGCATGGATTTTTTTTTTTTTTGGGGGGGGGCAAAAGAATTTTCTGAATATCCGAGCGACAGATGTTTGGTAAGTTGAAATTGGCACTAATTGGCTTAAGCTTTCATCATGTTGTCCGTTTCGTTTTGGTCTTTCGGAATTGTCAGAAACATTTAAATTATCAGGGCTTGAAACTTAACATTCGACACACCTTAAATCGAGTCTCGGAGAATAAAGTCGCACTCAAATTTCGTATGGCAGTTTTGTGTAAAAGGCTCTAAATATTGTTTCTTATCAAATACTGTGTATTCCTGGGTTCAAAAAAGTAAAAAAAAAACAACTTTGCTATACATCTCTGGACATCTTGTTCATCAATTTGACCATATTTTCAGAGTATTTTTGGGATGCGATACCTGGATGAATTATTCCCCAGGTTTGGATATTTCCATGCAAGCCTTGAATTTGATTTGTTTTCCCTGGGAATGTTACTCTTCCCACAAATCGACTACAGTTATTTAACATAGTTATTCATCCCGCCCTCTGTTTTTCAGAGGAAGTCCCATATCTGTTTCTCTTGGCTAGTACCGACTACAGTAATTTAAATAAAATAAAAACTGTTAGCAAACTGCTTATCCACTAGAGAGACTGTGTAATAGAATGTGTAAAAGTAAGTTGGCCTGACGTTTCGATCCTAGCAGGATCTTCTTCAGAGGCTAAATGACAAGTAACAGTAACAGAAGGGACAAAAACACGCACAGAATACAGACAGGTTAATGAGCATGGTGAACACAAAGAGATAGATGTAATGGGAGTAGTAGACAAGGGATGGAGAGAAGAAAGCAACAGGGGAAGAGGAGAGGTAGGAGATAAACAGTGGAGGGACAAAGGGAGGATTAGAGGAACGGGGTAGGGAATAAACTGGAGAAGGACAAAGACAGTATTCGTCCCGTACCGACTACAGTAATTTAACATAGGCATTCATACCGCCCTCTATTTTTCAGACGAAGTCCCATATCTGTAGCGGCCGCTGCTATCTACATGGCATCGCAGGCCTCGGATCAGAAGAGAAGTCAGAAAGGTAAGGCTCGTCTTTCCATTCACGACATCGCCCTCTTTAAATCATCGTCACTTTTATACTAACCTCGCCGCATCGTTGTGTTTGCTAAACTTACGTTTAATGTTTGGTGTGGCGTCTCAATGGCTGGAAGGCACATTGAGATAGGCTGTTAAGCCCTCATCTGAGATTAAAGGCCATTGTATAAGTCTGACTTCATATCGGGACATTTATTTCTCTGTTTTGTTTTGTAATGTTTCGAGAGTTACCAACTGCGAGATTATCTGGCATGATGTAAGCCATTGTTCAGTCGTCAAAATTGGTTTGATTAAAACTATAATTTTGACAATTGTTCTCAGCATCAAATCCTGACTGACTGTTATAATTTAATTAGCTATTAAAGTTTCTTTAATGAAAGGGGGTGGGGGGGGGGACAGATGTGAATGTTATTTAAAGTTTATGCATCCATGGAGGAGTCTCGGAAGTGACTGTGAAAGTATTTTGGAACATTCACTGTCGTTAAGTGGAAACTACTCACAAGGAATTTTATGTTGTTTATAATATCTCCGAAATTTGTATATTTCTTCTAGGTTTAGTTTCACCATTTGTTTATATACTTTATACAGTGCTTTGCAATGCAATTGTTTTAACTTAAAAACTTCAAAAAACCGAAGCATTTCTATTTATAAATAATGAAGGCAGTGGATTTGGATCTCCAGTATTAGACAAAAGTTTAAAAAAATTTGAAGCTGAATCTTTTGTGTCTAAGAGGACCTAAGTGAGAACAGTTCGATGAAGTCAAGTACATTTTTGTTCAGTTCTCGATGTAGCTGGTTCTGAAATTGCGTTCTGGCCAATAACGTCTTTGCTCTTTCCAACCCCCCCCCCCCAATAACATAAATGGAAAAAGATAAATAGAAATGGAACTTAGTTAGGACAGCATAGCAAAAGTAGTATTAACCTGCAGTTGGGATTTCACATCACATTCTGCAAAAATATTTTACCACGACATTAAATCATCCCCCCCCCTCCCCCGAAATACAAAAGTTGAAAGCAACCAAAATCGATTGGGGTTATCCTCTCCGCGTGACATTTCCTCGCCCTTCCCCCTCCTTTCCCTTGTCAAAAGTTCTACTCGTTGTTATTTGCTCTTCTCCCTTTTGTTCACTAATTATATAAAGTACGATAAACAAAGAAAACGAAACCAAACGTGATCTTTTCCAACCTTCTCTGTCTAGAAATTGGTGACATAGCCGGAGTAGCTGACGTCACCATTCGCCAATCCTATAAGCTGATCTACCCGAGGGCCAACGAGCTCTTTCCGGCCGACTTCAAGTTTCAAACAAAGGTCGAGGATCTTCCCCCTCCATAAATTCTGTGGCCGGATTTTCGTTGCCTGCGACAAAGGGGAGCCTTACTCTCCTTTGGTATCGTTCTCTGTCCGTGTGGCCGATACAACTCGATAGTCTACCCGGAAAACTGGACACGTTTGGTTTTGCGTTCCACGGTTTAAGACTGTTTCATGTTTTACTAAACCGTCGATGAGACTGACTAAGGTATTTTGACGGCGACACAACGTCGTTCGTCGCAGCAAAACGACAAGAGTTTTGGGTCGGCATAAGATTCACATGAAGGGCAGAAAAAAGATGGAACCATTTGTGTGATTGATTTATAACTAGTAGAAAATTTTTTGGGATAAAAATATTCTGCAGCTTGGCGAGATTGATTGGTTGGAAAGTTAAGCGATCATCTCGAATCATCTCAATCTCACAGAAAGAGCAAAAAGATGAGGAGATCGTTGGCGATTGTCACGATTCTGAATTTGGAAGTTATGTAAGAGGAGCAGTATAAACTTAGCAGATGGCTTGGAAGAGTTTAAGCCTAAGAGTTTAAACCTACTGATCTTCCGTTTAAGCTATCGGAGCTGGCGGAACCGGTTACGCTCTGCCAAGCTTCACAAGAGACTTCTCAGAAGGAGGTTAACCGGAACTAGCTTTTAAGAGACTTATTATTTGGTCAAACATTTTAGGAGTATTTATAAACATTGAAAGACAAGAAGGATGGTGGGAACCAGGTAATGCTTTGCCAAGCTTCACAAGAGATTTCTCAGAAAGAGGTTAACTGAACTAGCTTTTAAGAGTCTTATTTTATTTATTTTTTCATTTTGGTCAAACATTCTGGGAAAATTTATAAACATTGAAGACGGAAGTATAGTGGGACCAGAGAAGTAGGAGATCACAAAAATGATTAATAATCTGATGTATCAGTAGGAGTTCAGTTGCCCTTTGCCAGATATCAGGATAATATTTCTGATTCTGGCAGGTCCTCAGGTTCACAGCGCCTATAAATTTCTCAGTCTCCATGGAAACACATTGACAACCAGTATTAAGAAGTATATAGTCCTCAGGATTTCAAAAGAGGACAAGTATCACAGAGTTATTGCACAAGAAAACAGTGAAGGAAATTGATCTACATGGGAGTAGCCAAATTGCTTATAACTTACACTCCACAGTGGGTGGCGATCAAAAGTTACAGAATGCAGCCCTTTTTTTTTTTTTAATAATTTGCAGACATGAGTTTTTTCCGCGAATTCGCGGAATATCCGTGATTTCTTTTCTACCTCGGGGACAAAAACTATTATCCTAACACACTGTAGCATACGCAAACTGGAGCCTATACCGCAATTTTTGCAAAATTCCGGGATTTTTTTTTTAACCCAGGCTCATTCCTGAATTTGGATGACCAGTTTAGATGGGGAAAACTGTTGGATTTCTCCTAAATGAAAACTCAACTTTGCGCCAAACCCACAATCCCCCAGGTGCTAGGGATAATTCCATTATATTATGCCTCTGCCTTTAAAATCCCCTTGACTATAGAACTGCTTTCACCTGTAGCAACCTTGTATCAGAGTCAACAAATCGGTTGATTTTCCAGGTACTGTAAAAGCCTGGACCTGGACATACCCGGAGCAGGGGGTGTTCAGGATATGGAAAAGAACTATGAAAGCAAAACCACTTTAGGTTTTTTTTTTTTTTTTTTTTTTACTATAGTGTAGTTTCTTACTATACATAGGCTTATGTACTTAATGTAATATCCTGGTTGTGCAATTGTGAAGTACAATAAATGAGTACTGTTAAGTGTTTCAGCATGTGATCTTCTCTGTGGTTTCTGCCATCCTGTGCTGTGCCTGTATATGCAAAATGTAAACCAAAAAACTGAATTAAAATAAAAGAATATTGCAGTTAGTTTCGAGATGTGTCCAGTGTTGTGAAAATAAAAACAGTCGTGGAAAATGGATCTGGTTAAGTCATGATTTTGATATTATTATATTAATAGAATTCTCGATATAAACTTGATAAAAAGGTTGTAGCCTACATTAACCTGTAACTTAAATATCAGGAACATGGGAGTACTGTAACGTAGTGCAGATAAAATGGAACTGGTCTATGATGAAGTGCAGATATTAGAAATATGATTTGTCTTGTGGTATAATAGAAATTCAAAGATATGTCTCCACAGGTCAAACCTAACCCCCCTCCCTCCCCCCCCCCCTCTTAGCGTAGATGTGATATCATATTTCATAATGAAATGTTGAATCATTTGCAGATAGTGTCATTAGTGTGTGGCATCGAAAGACACTGTGACGTTACCAGGGCGTCTGCATAGTACTATTCCTTACCATGCAAGTTTTTAATGTTTTGTCTACTAACAGAGGAAGGATCTTCCTTGCACCGTAAGACTGAGTGGATTATACAAACACCCAGAAAAATAACAAGAAATGGTCAGAGATGTAATCATATTTATTTATATTAAGGTTTACAGTCTTGTTCCTGGCCAAGGCCCTCTCACATGACTTTACAACTTAACCCTGGTCATTGGTAACTTGTCACACCTACACACCAAAGTGTGCACAATTCAGGCAATCTCTCCTGGGGCACCACAGTGCACCACAACCACGTGTCCCCCGGGGGACTTCCCATAGGGTGCAGCCACAAACCGGCGCCATAACTATATTTACAAGTTACCTCGCAAGTCCCCATTTATGCACCTGGGTGAAGAGAGGCAATGGAGATAAAGTGCCTTGCCCAAGGACACAACGCAATGATCTGGCCAGGACTCGAACCTGTAATTCTGAGATCACAAGTCCACTGCCTTAACCGCTTGACCACAACGCCCTTTCAAGGAAATGAAACAGAAGATAGCTCAAAATCTGACAGAATTTATAGACATACTGTGGCTGACAAACATCACAAACTACACAGTAACATTGGCATGATTGGCTTATTAAAAGCAAGTCAGTAGGTTAGCAGAACATTAACGATGAAAAATGGCCGTGGGGGTGGGGGGCGATTGGTGGATGCTGAAAGGGTCAGGTTGAAGAGTTTGCCAAGATATTGCTAATTTATTCACCTTAATGGTTAGTTATAATATCCCATGAGAACATCACATAGTTAGTATTAGTGTTACATTTATAAAGTGACAATAAAAAGAACACATATTGACTTTGTGGGTTGTGACACAAATGTGGAGTGGATTTGGTCTGATCACCAAAGAGGCCAGGCAGGAACCCCAAGTGAGGGGAAGGAGAGTTCTAGGGGTCCCATTCTCATCCCCTCTCCCCCACCCCTCCAAGTCCACATGCCTAAGATCTTGTATACACATCAGACATACCCCACCCCTCTGTTGCCTGTTGATTTTTCAACAAGTTTCTTGGTATAAACAGATGTGGCCTCCCCACATTTTGAACATTAATATGGAATCATTTTGTTTTAGACAGCAATGTGACAGATTAAGAAGTTTTACTCTATTGTCATTAAGTACTGAATATATTAGTGTTATTGTCACTTAACCTGCTACAGGTATTATTCCAGTTGTGTAGTAATTAGGCTAATTTTGAATAGCAATTCCTGTTGTTCCATGATGAACTCACCTAGTAGTGAGTTCATTCACTTTAATGGTGTATTAAGAGTCATTTTTCAGAATGGAAAACAATGGAAAAACAGACCTAGCTGGACTGATAGTGGTACTAAATTTTTGTTTTTTATTATAATCGTAACCTTTGCATTCATGATGGCGTATGTGTGCGTTTATGACGCCCAGCTTTTAAACATAATATCTCAATCTCATATTTTGTGTGTACAAGTGCCACAGTGTGTAGAAGTACCACGTTGAGTACAAGAAGCCTATTGTATTTGGTGAAGGTCATTTGGGGTCAAATTGTGTAAACCTTGTAAACACGATATCTCAAGAAGGGAAGCATGGGCAGACCTTATATTTGGGTGTGTAGAAGTATTAAACACATCGAGTACAAGAAGCCAATTGTTTTTGGTATTTTGGGTCACCAGGGGTCAAACTGTGATGACCTTGTAACACGATATCTAGTTGCACCAAGCCTCTATGTTCTTCCCATTTTGACACAGTTGATATCTGTTGATATCAATGCAGAGAGGTACAATCACATCTATATATATGTATTGTAGTATTACTAGTTGTAATGCACAGTATGGTAGTGAAGTTACCTGTTGCTTAAAGGCATTGAAGACTCGCCCCAAACCATGTGCGGCTATCTGAAAAAGTTAACTTTCCGTTGCTTGCAAGTGACGTTTTGTTCGTGTCGCTACAAAATGCAGACAGTACAGTAATGAAAAGTGATACCGTGTTATCTTTAGCTGGACCTGAAATGTCCATCTCTGTTTTGTTTGTACACTGTGCTGTGGGTATTGACCGCAGCTGTATGTACTGACTGTACACTAGTGTCTAATTACCGATTGTAGCAAGCTGTGTGTGTGTATTTTCTGGGATCAATGGTGTTGTTCAACACTTCTGTTACACCTCATTCGAAACTAGGTCAGATTACCGGCATTAGACGTTTCTTTTTGCGCGAGTCTTCACACCCTTTAACCAATTAAAAAGAACACTAAATGCATTAAAGCAAGGTTAGAGAAAACTTCAAATCATTCCCTGTGATAAGAAAGTCTTAAAGAGTAATGAAGAGAGTTGAAACAATTATTCAAAAAGCAAACCCCAAATGATCTTTTTTTTTTCCATGTCTTTCATGATTGGTCTTGTTGTAAAATGAACAACATAGGGTACAGCAGGGCAATGTTTATAAGGATGTCTTCCCCGGGACGACCAGGTCTTGCAATTTAGGTTGTCCAGACAGAAAATTTGGCTGTCCGAAATATTGTAGAAAAATTAATGACCAAGTGTGTCACTGCAGGATGTAAATAGATGTAAAAATGTGATAAATAGCAATTTTATCATTTTATGTAGCTGGGGGTATTTAGTTAAATGCAATTTGATTTGGGTTGTCCAAACAGAAATTTGGTCATCACTGGACAGGACAGAACTACCTTTTTCAGGACTGTGCAAAAAAACAATCTGTTGAATTTGATTCCCTAATTTTGGGTTTTGTGGAATCAGAGCAGTGGTGGTGTGTGCAATTTGGAAAGAGGAGAAAAGTGAACTGTATAAAACTTTGGATCAATTGCACACTGAAGATATATCAGAGTAGAAATAGCCAAGGCAGAAATTCAATTCCATATGTCCACCAAATGTTGTCGATAAACCAAACATCTACCGAATTTAGACAGATGTTGATCTTCTGTATCTATATATATCCTCTCTTCGAGATAATTTACAAATCACGACACGGACAAGCAGAAAGTAGACAGACAGAAACTATACATTGCCACAAAGATATAGTAGCCGTATATTTTCACCAAGAATCAACAATCCAAAAACAAGCATACAAGAATAAGGTGACGTCATCTAGAAATATATTTACATTATGATGATGTAGATGAGAGAAGCAACACGTATAGGCCATCAAGGATTATTCTTTGAGTAATTTATGCCCCCTCTCACCCCCCACCCCTCCCTTCCACCATCCCCCCCCACACTTTCTCCCGCTTCTCAAATTTTTGGATTAATGAGAAGTCAAATCTATGCTATAGAAATGGGCATACTGTTCATGGTCGAAACCAACAACAAAATTATTGCTTTCCTCCACAACATCACAAAAGTTTTTTAATTTTTTTTATCTTGGGCAGTGGAAGTGTTGGACTCACTTCATGCAATCCAGTGACATCAATTGAATAAAAAATGTCAAAATTTCTGATTCTACCCTTAACCCAAGCTATACAAATTTCAGATGTTTATATACACCAAGAAAAACCTCAGCAAGAGGGAAAATGTAGTAAATCAAGTTTTAAATCAAAGAATTCAAAGATATTTCATGTATTTCAGACTATCATCATAAACTATAAAATCGATACTAAAAAAACAGTGCAAGCTACATGCAATAGTGAAATAAAAAAGGACGCTCTTTAAGAGCAAAGTGAAAAGCTAGTAGACCATTAATAACAAATATTAAAGACAGGTAAAAGTCTGAAAGAATTTTATAGAACTGTTAAGC
The DNA here is from genome assembly GCA_000934455.1 of Apostichopus parvimensis. Lineage (NCBI taxonomy): Eukaryota > Metazoa > Echinodermata > Holothuroidea > Aspidochirotida > Stichopodidae > Apostichopus > Apostichopus parvimensis. The sequence goes on from KN883982.1 coordinate 88,352, forward strand.
CAAAGCTTTATTTTTTCTTTTCTCTCTCTCTGTCATGATGCAGTGATTTCTACCTTTAGCCAACATTAAAATACAACTAAAGGTTTCTTGTTGAAATATGCAATGACAGGGAAATGTAGTCAAATTTTTAAAAGCATTCAAAGATACTTTCGGGCTATTATGATGAAATAAATTGATCATTCTAAAAAACATTGCTTAAATATGCAATGACATGGATAAGGTATTCCAGTGGCTGACTTTTAATGTTGTTCAAAATTGCTGGAAAATTTCCTCCATTTTTTTATATATTATTTTTTAGGTCAAACCCACATTCTAATAGTATTTTGCATGGCAAGGATAATAAGTGGTTGCTACAAACAAAAAAATTGCATTCTGACGAAAATTCTAAAAAATACCATTAATATTGACAAGGTGTGTTAAGGAAACAATTCCAAGATCAATGTTAACATTACTTGCCATGACTATATCACTTTTAATCCTAAGACTACAATGTACTGTGATCTAAGGGGATTCTACAGAAGCTGTGCGTCTAGTAGATCTGCAAAAATATACCACAAAAAATTTCTTAATTTCCTTTAAAAGGCATACAAACTCTATTTAAAAATTGGAATTATTTTATTTCAGCGTAGTTACAAAATACTATAATGAAACACGGGTAAATAACGCTGAATTAGAACTGATTTAAGTACTGGCGTCTCTCAAGTACTTAACAAACAGTACTGTAAATATACATACGATACAACTTATGAAAGAGAAGCAGAGAAAGGTCATGTGACAGGTCATGTGACCCTGCATGTATTTCATTTGTTGCTTAGCAACACAAGTGAGATTTTACTTTGGAAGGATTATTTCATAATCTAGCAATTTTCCTCACTCAATAACCCCTTTCATTATTGAACTATATTGTATTGTATCTTACATCTGTTGTAAGAGGAACCAATTTGTTTTGTACAAAAATTCAACAAAAAAAAAAAGCAAAAAATAAAAATATCAACCATTTGTATAGTACATCTTTTCAATTGCTGCTTAGCAGGTGAAAGTGTATTTAAAATTGAACAAACATTGTGATATTTTGACTCTCGCTGTGACAGGAGTGCTATTTGACGACTCCCGGACAGGATTACACAATGAAGCCAAGTCAGACTTGTAGACACTTCTTAATTGTTTTACAAAACAGTAAACATTGAATATATTTCAGTTACCATAATTTTTTTTTGTTTTTTTTTTGGCACAAAAAAAATATTGTTGACATATTTTAGGAGAATTATTGAGGAAGATTTCATTACATTGTTTAGACTTATAAATTGTCCTATTTCAGAACTTTTGACATTTTTCCTTTCTATCCAATTCTTTCTGGGTTTTTTTTTTT
>KN883982.1:93830-111477 GCA_000934455.1 Apostichopus parvimensis
CAGCCTCCACCGGGATATATATATATATATATATTAAAGCCAATGTTGTCTATCTCTGGTTAATATACTTACCAATGAGTGAAGGGGCATTCCATCCATTAAAATAGTCCCTGATCTCATCCATTGCAACCTGGGATGAGTCAACCAAGACTAAACTTTCCTGTTTACAAAAAACAACATGTGTTAATTGCCTGTACAAGTTCGACACATCCACAGAGCTGGTTGGCTTAGTGGTTCTTTGCCATATTTGATATTTGGTATGAGAACTGTTAACAGTAACACTACAAACAAAGATACTAAAAATGTGTTGACCATTACTTTTCAGCGAGATTCATTTTGCCATTGTTCAAATCCATGTACCCCATCCTTAACAATACCCCTTAACCATAGGATTTCTTCTGAGGACATGTGTGATTCTCCTCAAGGAACCTCTGAGGACTTAAAATTCCTTCGTTTAAGTCCTCAGTCTGAATACACACACACACACGCATGTTTGTATTACATTCAGACCGAGAACCCCATTGTATTTTCCATTGTTCAAATCCACGTACCCTAACCTTAACAATACCCCATACAATAAAATTCTTCCGAGGACGTGGTGATTCTTTAGAAATCACAACCTATGACCTGAAATTCTTTTGTTCAAGAACTCGGTCAGATAGAAAAACAAACGCACACACACACACACACAACGTCACAGTCACATTCATTCATTCTGCCTCCGGCATGGATAAAAAACAATACACATCTAGATTTTATGTGCAGTATGAACTATGAGACTTGACAACCCAAAGAAGAATGAAAGGGGGGGAAAAAAAGATGTCTGTGGACATACTTGATTGATTGTTCGCTTAAATAATTGATCCTTTGTATTTGGACATAAACAGAAGCACTCACCTTTTTGCTAATCTGACCATTTACTGTTATTTTTGTCTCGATGCCATGACTAGAGATGAACAGAATGAGATAGCTGTAATCTCCTCCTTCGACCTCTGTACGTGCCTCCTTTAAACTTTTCCAAAACTCTGTCCGTCCCAACTCCTCTTTGATCTGAAGTTTATGATTGCCCAAGGAAGTTCGCAAGTTCTCAACTGAGGCTCTGTCTATCTCCGCACCTGAAAATGAAGAGGAACAATTTCGTTATAATCATCATCATAATAATAATAGCAATATGTATTTATACAGCGCTTTACATAAAACAAATATCTCAAAGCACTGTGCTTGGATCTACAGTATTAAGATAAGATAGAAAAGAGAATATAAGAGTAATAATAGGTTATAAAGTAAATAAACAATATACCTCATAGCTACAAACAATGATGGAAACTCACCTTTTCGGGGCTCGTACGCCTCAAGTCCGTTGGGGGGCGGCTCTCGGAAGTAATTGTTGATGAACAAAACGTAACCCTGGCCCGATTTGTAATACTTTTCATCTGGCCCCATGGTAGTGTTATGGTTTGCATCCACGGTAACGCCTTGAGACGAGAGATAGAAGTGTGAAAGGGTAGAGTGAAACAGTGTGCGTTATTTTTTGGCAAAACAACATTAAGAATAATATATGATGGGCTTTGGGTTTCCCGACTGAAACAGTTGATGACGGTATGTTAAGTGCACTCTGTATATATAATAACCAACGCTACGTAAACCTAACATTGGATTTGCATAACTGCATTGGCAGGTATAGGGAAAGAAAGAAGAAAACGACAAGTCCGATCTTCCTTTCTTCTCCTAAACCATATTCAATTACAGACAGACAGACTGTTTGTTCCGTTTTCATTTAATAAGCATTTAATATCAAGAGGGGGGGCATTCAAAGTAGATGTCCATTTCATATGCTATCCTTGTTACAGCGTATCACAGTAGTATTGAGCTTAATGGCTCTCTGATACTGTCGCTAGACGTCCCCAAATATGGACGAATCCCATTAAATGTACTGTCCATTTCGCATTAGAACTCATACTCGAAATGCAACCATAAACTTCCATGAAATGTTTTCGGGAACACACCGTACAGAAAACACTGGCACCGCTTACAAGTTTCCACGCTATTCTATGATAAACATCCACCTGTAAATACTGCACATTTGTAAACAGACGTCATTCAAAATCGTTGCCTAAAATTCGGCTTGATAATGTAGCTTTTTTATATGTAACGTAATACCTGGTTGGCTTTGTCCAGATGCGTTCATGGAGTTCATGTTTGGTCCATGACCATATTGGCCCGATGAATGTAACATAATACCTGGTTGGCTTTGTCCAGATGCGTGCATGGAGTTCATGTTTGGTCCATGACCATATTGGCCCGATGAATGCGCAGGCATGACTGACGTTGGGCCGTGGCTGAAGCTGCTCATCGAAGGCATGGCATCGCCTGATAGAAAGAGAACATTCCATTCAAATTTAGCTTACAGTATAATAACATATGAACATGATTTACATGACTTTCTGCCGACCAAACGGGACCTTGCTGCATGTTGCACCTCCATAACGATGAGTTGCGACGACAGAATCGAATTAGCCAGGTTTGATAGTCAGTTTAGGAGTGATTGCACTCGTTTAGCTTGTTCTCGTTACTTGTTAACATTTACAGTTATAGAAGATAATCCTACGTGAGCGTATGTTACAATCAGTAACTTGGATAAGAACATTAGTTTTCACCATTACAATAACGTTGTCATATTTCCAACATATAGCATGAAAGTAATCGCCAGCACATGTCATGTTTCATTAACCATGTCAGGTTGTAGTTCATACAAAATGATAGGCTGTCACTGGTTGTGGATTAATGATAAAAAAAAAAAAAACCCACAGGGAAACCCCTTCCCAGCGGTTAATTGCCTTTAAATACATCATACATATATGCAGCACAAGAGTAGTTTGCAAGCTAATATAAACCCTGGCTGAAGTTTATAACCTTTCTACCTGTCGATCTTGGAATATCGTGTTTACAAGGTTTGTGTTTATAATAAGACTTTACAGAGTGTGACCTTTGATGACCTCCACAAAAAACAATAAGGTTCTTATACTCATTACAGGGAAGCTACATGCAAAATATGAGAGGCAATCAAATATGCTATCTGCAGATATCATGTTTACAAGGAGTTCAAGTTTTGAAACCTGGTGATCTTAAATGAACTCTTAAATGAATCTTGAATGAATCTTGATTGACCTACACCAATATGTAAAAAGTGTACACTACACAAGGCGATCATACCAAGCATATCATATGAACTCCTTTGATGTTCAGGCCCTGGAGATTTTCACATTTTGCCCTCTGCCCTCAGCACTGTAAATCAAAGTTTGATGGAAAGATAATCCGGTTCGTACTTTTTAAGGAGAAAATGAATCTTGCCATCTTCACAGCCAACATTTTAAATTTTTCATCTTAGATTCTTGTTTATTACAGTAGAGTGCCATTGGACTGTTGAACTTACTGCTGTGTTTAATGTCAACAGGATATCTAGGTGCAAAATATTGTTGTGGTGGCATTGGGTTGTACGGGAGATGTCTTTGCTGGTAATCGTAATATGGTGGTGCAGCTCCCAGGGGTGGGTAACCTTCCACTTGTATGCCGGCTGGAAAGAATCCAAAAAGACGATAGTAGTTCTCATATGGAGTTACAGTACATATGCTCGTCTGGTACAGTACTGTTAGAACATCGACATGACAAATTAACGTCATGGTTCTTTCCGCCCTTCCCCCCCCCCGCCCCTCCCTCCCTCCCCCAAGCTTCCATTCCAAGTCAAAGCTTCTGGGTATATTAACCGAACATACAAGTAATACAAAATGAAATAGGCTTCGACCCTTGGATTTTTAGTCAGCTAAAGTACACTAGATTTTAATACCATATCAAAACTTATTGCCAAGGTCAAGATAAAGCGAAGAAGGGGGAAGTGGCAGTTTAACAAACAGCCTCGAACCCTAAAACATATTTTTTTTAAGAAAGACCAGAGTGATTCAATGCATACAGTTATTATGCCAACTGGTTCAAGCTGCTGCCTGTTTGCGATAAAAAGCAAAAGTGAGATTTAAGTCTTTTCAGAGGATTAGTCAAATATATTTAAAACAACCAAATCTCTCTTTGGCAATTCCAGTTGTTCTATGTTAAATATTGTACAGTAAAATATACACATTCAGAGTTCAACCTACCATGATATAAGGCTTGCTCGGCCTCCTTTACTATCTCCACTGATTCGTCATTGCCAATCAGGAGCAGAAGCTTTTTCAAATTTTTGTAATCTCCTTCTTTGAATATTCTCTTCTGTTGCAACTTGCTGAATAAATCTGACAGGGATACTATTTTCTCCAATTGTCCTGCTCCAAACCCACCATATTCTTTGGCTTTGCAATGCTCTTTCAATTTAATAAAATCTTCTACCAACAAGTGGTTACATAGGTCTTGAATCAGTTTGATGTTGATTTCGCTCTGTCCTCGTACAGACATACTTGGTTCCCGTCTCCTTCTCGGTTAAAGTAAAGAAGAATAGAAGATCCTGCTAAGCTAAACTGCCTTGACTAGTTTTCACCTATTAAAGAAAGCAAAAAAGGTTGCTACAAAATCTCTTTTCATGGTAGCCTCATAGGAGGTTGCAACTTAATCAGGCAAAGGGTGGGAGGGGGGGGGGGGGATTGGGGACCAAGGTAGCATGACAGGATAATGACTTCACAGTTCAAACTTCTATATGAACTTTTTGCAGTCAACAAACTTAGGGCCTTGAGAAAATATCAAAATAATCTTCCTGTTATCCGAGAATGTTTGTACGTGGTAACGTGGATGATACTAAGATTTCAACCCCAGATCAACCCCTCCCCCACCCCACACCCATGTCTTGCTAGTACTTTAATCCTGTTGTGCCACACATGTACATGCAGCATTACAAACCATAACAATACATTGCAACTGCTCTGATGTCAACATGCTTCACCAGAAGGCAATCATGCTTGAGTACATAACTTTTATGGTACCATGTCCTAAAATTTGAACTACATATTTCAAGTAAACTATCAGAGCTGTCCCGACTAATTAATGTAAATTAATTCTTGCAAAATCATTAATCAGGCCTTACTGTACATAATTTGGTCTTTTTGTCAGCTACAAGCTACAAGGGGAGGTAGGGTGGGGGAGTGGGGGTGGGGGAGGGAGGGCAAAAGGGAACTGAACAGTAGCTATCTTGTTACAGATCCACATACCAAGTGTGAAATTCAGCTAACTTTCACCGTTTGAGGTATTTTGTTTACCAGTTTCCGGAATTTTAACATCTGTTGAAATTCAATGACTTCTGACCTCCAGTGAGAAATTAGGGATCTTGAGGCACTCAATGAGGTGGAACCATATACCACATGTATGAACTACTGTAAAGTTTACAATTTGAGTTTCAAGGAATTTCAGACATTGACCCCCAATGACCTTTCACCTCTGCAAATTGTGTCTGCTTAACCACATCTAACAGGGAGGCATTAAAGGGTATGAGCTGGCAAATTGTCGGGTTACACCATTAAATTTTCTTTCTTTCTTTAAATGGCGATTTTGAATTAACCTGAAAAATAATGGTCAGTGGAACCTGCTTAATTATTAACAGACTTTAAGTCCAAATATTGTGCATGTACAATTGTCATAAACCATATTATAAATTGATTAAAACATATTACTCAGTCCAAGCTGTTGAAACTTTCACAGCTCTGTTGAATGCATTGGGAGTTTGATCGGGCTGCTGGTTTATAATGTTTTCCATGCGCTTAGGCATTTGTATGTATGTATGTTTGTATGTATTTTAGATCCTCCTGCAAGCAGGAACTCGCAAAGAAGCCTCATTGGCTTATCAAAGCCGCAAGCTGACCGAAGTCAGTCTCCTACATTCATATTTAACGTCCATGATTATGAATTGTCAACAACTCTGTAACTGGACGACATACATTAATCTTGGAGTGACTCGAACCGGGGACCTTATGATTGGAGTGCACTGGCGTTAACCACTGAGCTTCTTCTTTTTTTTTTTACCACATTTACCACTAACACACTTCAATTAATGAGGATAAGGCAATTTTAGACATATACTACCGAATGCCAAAATGGAAATATACTGTTGTTGTCACATGAAAATTTATGACAGTTTTTATTTGCTTATCCTGTTCTTCAAAATGATGTTGCTGACTACAAAATAAGGTATTGTCGTTTGACATGAATGTGTGGTCTTAATTTAAGCTGCTGGTTAATTTTGTTACCTTGTGAGGCCTTTAAATTGATTCCGTTGTCAGCATTTGCAGTCTACGACTCCCTGTGTTGTAACTTCTGATGGTTTTGTTGTACTGACAGAGATATTGGCCTAGGAAGGTATTCTGTTATTGCGATATTATGCTGCTGTTGGAAATTTAGCTTGTCGAAATGTTAGGTTGTTGAAATTTAGGCTGTTGCCAATTTAGTCTGTTAAAACAAAGTATATTAATAGAAAATATCATGAAACGGCAATGACATTGCAAATATTAGAAATCTTAAACTTCATGCATGATATGAAAGAATACAAAGAAATAATTAAACTTAACTAAACATAACACTGGCACCTTTTAGTTATACACGAAAATGTACACAATAAGCAAGTCCAACGTCTATGCAGTGAATAATGTAACATCTTATAAAAGACTGATGGGCAACTATATGTTTAACGAAATAACAAACGACTGTATTCAATTGTAAAGTTAACTCTCACCCTTAACCTTTATCACTCATTTGCATATCCGAATGCTATGACGATATATAGGAATGATGCCCTTTATTTTTGTAACAATAGTTTAATCTTTATGTTCACTCAAGCATGTTAGCTGTTGGCAAGTCCTTGTTGGCTGGTGGAGATCTAAGGCTGGTTGAGTCAGCCACAAGGTGTGGTACATAGTACTTTGATGAAATATATGTTATGCACTGTTCATAGTGTTGTACATAGTATATTTTTGTATCCTTCCGAACTCTACGTTTACCCTGATCGGCCTGGCTTACAATAATATGAATCTGAAAAACATCATTAACTGTAATTAAATTCTTTGCACAATGTTGCACTTTATAAGGCGTCCATGTAAATTTACATTCAGTTAGTAGTCTTTATAATGTGCAGCAATAGAATAATCTTCATAATAATCTAATCTAATCTAGGCCTAGGTCTTTGAAAGGCTTAGCTAGGAGTAGGACTAGTAGCATGGACACTTCTAATTCCGGACACCTAAGCCTTAAAACACCCCAAAACTATATCTTCTGGTATAAATCACCTGTAAATATACTTGATATGGTGGGAGAAGTGTGTTATATTACGATACACGGCCAAACTTTCTTTCCTGCAAACTGTTTTCACGTTGTATTCCAAGAAGATTCTTGTGATTGTGGAACTGGTATTTCTTTGCTAGAGTGTTGCTAATTTTCGGACACACAGTCCCACAGTGTGGCGCTGGTGATAAAATTGGTGGCGCAGTTGCTCTTTCAGTAATTATAACAGACTTCATAGATCTCCGTCATTTTATTGACAAATATGTAAGTATTTACTTGCACACGGGTCATTTCGTACTTTTTGGTGAAATTTGGCTCTTCCTGTAGGTTGTCATGGTGAAATCGTGCATTTCTTAGGGGTGTCCGAAATTGGCAGTGTTCCGAAATTAGCAATACTGACTATACTAGGCCTAGGAGACGTAGGACACAAAAGCCCTCATTATTAACAATAGATCACTTACTTAGGCCAGCTGAACTTTGCTGTCTGATCATGTAACTAGCGTTTTGCCTAATAGGCGAGATCAAGACGGAAGTCCTACATTCCTGGCGTTGGTAGAATTAAGTGTCCTAAAAGTGGAAGTCATCATCATCTAAATTACTCTAAATGATTTGTCCTAGCCTACACTACAGTAGAGTTATAGGCTACAATTATACTAGTGCTACTATCAGCCTGTTTAGTTAATTGTTAATGTTAGCCTATTTCGACCTAGGGTCCTTAACTGAAGCTAGCCTAATCCATAGCCAAATTAGAACATATTTGAGACCAAACGAAAGCGTATAAACTAGTTTATATACAGGTGAATTGTTAATTGATTTAGTACCTTCTTTCAGCCCACAGATTTGGTTGAAAATATCTTCCCACGTGAAGTTCAGTTCTGAATTGTAAATCGTAGTTTTACTACGTTTTAATACGTAGGCGTCCTTATACCTTATTGTGTTTCTTCCGGCCAAGCGAGCAGATGCTAAAAATAGCTATGGGAACTCCCACAAGAAGTCCTTTCTTGCTGCTAACCTGGCCGTTTAGATCTTTTCTGAGGATTTTATTGTCTAAAATAGTCAATGCTTATAGCTGTGCATTGCTCAATCGGGGTTTTCCTGCAGGTTCATCCAATCAAGGTGATGTCCTGTTCCGATAGAGTTCTCTCAAGATTGGTTTGGCTAAAGGGATATGCAGGTGAAACAGATTCGTAACACATTGAATTTATATCATCTTATTTTTTAGTTGGACCTCCCATCGCAATCTGTACATGTCAATAAACTGGAGTAATAATGCTAATCGAGCCATAGTAGGCTACGGTTGATGAGACGGAGTTGATGTTGGGATGGGGAGAGCGGGGGATCCTGGAAGAGGAATGGTGTGGCCGAGAGGATAAAGGCGGTGGCATCTGAAGCCATGAGGCTAAGCATTCTGGAGGTGATCAGGGTTCGATTCCAGGCCGGTTCATAGTGAGGTGGGTTTTTCACCCAAGAGCAATCTACGGTTTCGAAAGGGATCCCTATCTGAATTGAAAAGATTTGAAATTAAGTTAAAATGTTGAATTGGAAGCCACCCCACGTGTGAGTTGTAATCCAAAAGCCCTTGCGGGTTTCTACCACATTTGTTTATTTTATATGTTATTATGATTATTAAATGTATTTGTCATGTTACATAACATTATTGTAAGTCTATCATGACCCCTAATGGAACCCCGCCAAACCCGAACGGTTGGGCTCCTCTTAAAGGCATTGAAGACTCGCCCCAAACCGCGTGCCGCGCTCTGAAAAAGTTAACTTTCCCTTGCTTGCAAGTGAAGTTTTCTTCTTGTCGCTACAAAATGCAGACAGTAATAAAACGTGATACCTTGTTATTTTTTATCGAGACTTGAGATGTCCGTCACTGCTATTTACACTGTGTTGTGGGTATTGAACATAGCTGTATGTATTGACTGTACACTAGTGTCTAATTACCGACGGTAGCAAGCTGTGTGTGTATTTTCTGGGATCAATGGTGGTGTCTAACACTTCTATTACACCTCATTCGAAACTAGGTCAGATAACCGGGAGACGTTTCTTTGTGCGCAAGTCTTCACACCCTTTAAACCAAGTTGAAAACTTTCAATCCATATTTTCTACTCAAGAAAATTTCTGTGGAAGAGGAACCATGAAAAGATAGTCGCGGCTTTTGCGTTTTGGTCACAAACAATGAAATTATACAAAGTTTATTTATTTGGTAATATTTATTTTTGTGAGAGAAAGGTGGTTCTACTAGAAACTCAACTTCCTTAATGAAAGCCAATCACAATCTTACAATGATCTTTTACTTTTCATTTGATTTCGTAGGTTTTTAGCAAACGTTCTACTAATGTGGTGCGCCAAGTGTGCCACAAGTCCTGAAATCGACATATGCCAAAATTAAATTGACATAATTGTGTCGGTTTCTCATGCTCTCATTGGAAAAACCAGTGTTACTTTCTATAGTGCTCCGATTGGTAGAGATAGACATATGTGAATGACTATAAAACCTCAGCTATGAGACTATACTGGCATTGACAAACAGAAAAGCTGTCCGGACGGGACATCATGGATTTTCACAATGAATTAAAATGCATACCAAGATACTGCTGGGTTTTTTGTTGGTTCTTCCATAGTCATAATTTACAATTTTGGCATTTAAGCAAATCTTGGACTCTGGGGCCTATAAATATGCATATATAATTTAATCATAGCACGAAAAACGACATAAGACAATTTATTTCGGCATATGTCGCTTTGAACATGTGTCACTGGTCGTCCATTGAGAGCACAACTTGAAACCGGACATGTCGACTTCAGGACTTATGGCACACTCGGCGCACCATATAGTGGACCAAATAGATGGCGCAAGACGGTTATCAGTAACTCTCAGGAACATGGATTGTTCTGTGTCGCTGTACTAAGAAAACGTTATTTTAGTTCAGTGGGCCCTACTACTAGACTCCACGGTGTGATGAAATATGCACCATGAATCATATATAATTCGACGAATAAGACCCGTTTGGGAACTTTAACCGCAAGGAAAACAAATATGGCAACCTATCAACGCGAAGTTATCGAATTTCCTTACTGCGAGGAAGTATCAAAGTATGAGAAAATCATCAAAATTGGACAAGGGACTTTCGGGTAGGTCAAAAATACAAACGATAGACTACGCAAAGAGGTTACTCATTTATATATGGCCTAGTTTCGCGATGCACCTACAGTAATAACGTGGGTAGTGGCTATTGACCCGGCCGCCGGGCCTCTAAGCCCCGATCGCTATTCACCCGGCTGTAGATGGTACCATGGAAGTTGTGCACAGTCCTGGATCTCATATAAATTTACTGTGTAAGCCTACGTACGTACGTCAGGCAGGGCAAGCGCATGTGTTCAGTAGGCCGGGCTATTAAAGTCTGCAATTGCCTGCGCTGCGGATCATCAGGAGCGATCGACCCCCACACAAACAAACGCAATCGCTATTCTCCCGCGCCATTCATTTCAGCAGCCGGGTCGATAAGCCACACTGTTCGCTATTCACCCGGCGGCCGGGCCGATAAGCCACACTGTTCGCTATTCACCCGGCGGCCGGGCCGATAAGCTCCGCTCGCTATTCACCCGGCGGCCGGGTCAATAGGCACCACCAATAACGTGATTTAGGCTAAGCCTATCTTGAACATAACTGAACGCCTCCACCAACTACAATTACAGTGAGCGGAAGCAGAGGGAATTTTTTGTGATCCAACCAAACTTTATGTTTCACATATCAAGTTGCATTTACTGTTTTTTGCCACCTCAAATCAAAGTCACAATGTCTTTCACTTGCCCCTCTACTAAGTTGTTAATATATAGTAGCATGGACACTTCGAAGTTCGGACACCTAAGCCTTAAAACACCCCAAAACTATATCTTCTGGTATAAATCACCTGAAAATATACTTGATATGGTGGGAGAAGTGTGTAATATTACGATACACAGCCAAACTTTCTTTCCTGCAAACTGTTTTCACGTTGTATTCCAAGAAGATTCTTTGTGATTGTGGAACTGGTATTTCTTTGCTAGAGTATTGCGAAGTTCGGACACTCGGTCTCACAGTGTGGCGCTGGTGATAAAATTGGTGGCGCAGTTGCTCTTTCAGTAATTATAACAGACTTCATATATCTCCGTCATTTTATTGACAAATATGTAAGTACTTACTTGCACACGGGTCATTTTGGAGAGAAAATAACTGTAGCTTTGTACTTTTTGGTGAAATTTGGCTCTTCCTGCAGGTTGTCATGGTGAAATCGTGTATTTCTTAGGGGTGTCCGAACTTTGCAGTGTTCCGAACTTCGCAATACTGACTATATAGCATAGACTAGCCTGTGTTAGGCCTACAGTACCGCCAATAAGTAACTTGGTAAAGATTAGCGCGATTCAGCGCAAAACGCAGCTTAACTGCAATTAACCTCGCTCCAAATAAATGAACGCTACTTTCCCCGCACTCCAAATAAAGGAACGCAAATTCCCCGCGCTCGCTATTCACCACCGACACAATGAAAGTGAACCAATCGATACAACACTATTCATAGTGTGGAGGTAGTGCTGGGCGATATTTGCTTTTTACCGTCACGATAAATAGTTCAAAAGTTATCGCGATATTTCGATATTTACGATAATTTCCCCCTAACAGAATTAGCGTAAATGTCGAGCTTTGAGTGGACGGAGAAAGAGAGATATATGGAGGGACATTCAAAGAGAATATCTGAAAAACCTTACGATATTTTTCACAAGTACTGATGCTTAGATAAGTGCTTACTCACAATCAACGAGCCTCCCCGAAATTCGCTCCGCTTACGTAAAACTTCTATGTATATATGACACGTGGAAAAACACGAGTTTTTACACACATAATTCCCACTGACATTGGTAACAGAACATAAGTAGGTCATCGACATTCGAACTTGACAACAAGTTCATCGCACCGTGGGAACGACACAACAAATTGAATATGATGTTAAATTTGGTGTAATATGCAAATTATGAATGGTACTGTGCTGTGCGAGTAAAACTTGCTTTAAACGAGAATAGTTTCGTGTTGAAGGGGAAAACCTTTCTTATACGTGTTTATTTTATTCCCCGATATTTTTTGGTTCCCAGAAGTAATAAAAAGCAAGAAGGAAACTTCGTGTTTTATCCTTTCGGGAAATTCGGGGTAACATATCATTTTTAGTAGTAACATCAGGCCTCGTGTTTTGTGTGGACTTTAGGCACATTACTGTAGGCTAGGAAACGTTGCACTGATTTATAGAGTACTGTTCATAGGCTTACGAATAAGAGACAAGACTCGGTGAATTGGATATTGTTCGCTGTTTCGCTATGTATAGACGTTCCACTGACAATCGTTTCTTGGCGAGTTGCCAAGTTTAAATAAGAACAAGTGTTTCACGCACATTGTAAGAATGTTATACAGTACTGTAGCATGCAAATCATCAGACGACAGCCTGCTGTACCAATGATTTTCCTCGTACAGGTAAAATGTGAATTCCTTTTTTGGGGGTTTTAATGACTTATTTTGCGCACATATTTTTGCGCGGACATTTGTATTGTGTGTTGAATTTAAACAGTTTAAGATACATGCTTAACACCAAGTATAAACCTTTGGTCTTCCTTCTACCAGCGACGATCGATATTCTTTTGTTACCGGATTGGAAGGAATTAAGTAGGATTACAGCCATTGACCGTCTGACGGTAACAATGAACTTCACACTTCTAGCGGGCATGAATAGAATTAGGGAAGCCTTCCGACGGAATCTGCACTCTGATAAACAGTTCCCCGCAATTACCCGCATTTAAATGCGGGTTTTAACAAAAGATAGAGCACGGTTAAATGCACTGAGCGCAAAAAAAGAGCGCGGTTTACCAAGTTACTTATCGGCGGTACTGTAGTTCAACTTCCAAGTTCGTGAACACCACCCTTCCACCATCCCCCAGGTTAGAACAGCCTCTGTACCATTCCCAGAGGTCTGACAGTACATCTTGCAATTGCTCGATAATAAGCTACAGTATTGTGTTATTATTCTTGACTATTTATTATGAGGAACTGAATTCTGGGTCTATGATAACTTCCAACATCGTAAAAATCAGATCATTCTTTTTTGTTGTATCTATTTACCTGGTTGATGAAGGAGTTTGGTGCACTTGCCTATTCACCTGATCACAGTCTGTGGCGATCACGTTAATAAGCACCATAGAAATAACTATTGAACAGATAATTGGTTCAATAAACGAGAGCGTTAAAAAGTATTGAACCAACGATTGCATAAAAATAGCTCCCACCATTCTCTTTTATTGCTGTTTAGGGAAGTATTTAAAGCAAGGCATCAGAAGACAAGAAAAATTGTTGCTTTGAAGAAAGTTTTAATGGAAAATGAAAAAGAAGGGGTAAGTACCTCCATATTTGAAGGGAAATTTTTATTTATTTATACCATGATCCGCCATATATCAGTGATCTTATTCTTGTAGTTCACCACAGATTTTCTTATCCAAATCTTCCAGTACTTTACTTAATAAATAGCCAGAGTCTGTCACACTCGTTCCTTTTAAAGGCATTGAAGACTCGCCCCAAACCGTTCTGCCACGCTCTGAAAAAGTTAACTTTCCGTTGCTTGTAGTGAAGTTTCTTCTTGTCGCTACAAAATGCAGACAGTAATGAAACGTGATACCTTGTTATCTTTTTTCTAGACCTGAGATGTCCATCGCTGCTATGTACACTGTGTTGTGGGTATTGACCGTAGCTGTATGTATTGACTGTACACTAGTGTCTTATTACCGACGGTAGCAAACTGTGTGTGTATTTTCTGAGATCGATGGTGGTGTCTAACACTTCTGTTACATCTCATTCGAAACTAGGTCAGATTACCGGCATGAGGCATTTCTTCGTGCGCGAGTCTTCACACCCTTTAAGCCTGTAAGCAATCACAAAATAGTCATGACGTTTGGATGTCTGGACTTTCAAGAAAAAAAAAATCATTTTTACTCACCTCTGGCATAGTTTTGGTTTTCTAAACAGAAACTTTAGAAATTTATATCTGTTTGTAAAATATTAGCCTCTGTTTTTTTTGAAAATATATTCTCTTCTCTCTCTAAGAAGTTTAATTTAATTCTTTAATTCTGCTTTTTGCTACAAATGGCAATTCATCACCTCATCAAGTTTCCAAGTCTAACACTCTCACTGTGCATGTGTGTTTCATCTTTTTAGTTTCCAATCACGGCTTTGAGGGAAATAAAGATTTTACAGCTTTTGAGACATGAGAATGTGGTGACTCTGTTAGAGATATGCAGAACGAAAGGTAATTTACTATGGGAACAGTTGAAAGTGCATTGAATTAATGGGGGTGGGAGGAGCATGTGGATGGTGGGTGGGGGGGGGGGGGGGGGAGCAAGTGATGGGGAGAATGTCATCATGAAAAACTTCTTGTCTGTAGCAACCTTAAGAACCATAAGTATTAAAGGGAGACAAACTAACCCAGCTACTGTATCATCATGACTCAGTGTGATAAGAATTAATAACTTATTGCAATGTACAACTCCTGCTGCCAGAGAAGAATTTAATTCCGCTCAATCTGGGAATGAAAGTGTTTCAAGTATATCACTAATACAATGCTGAAAGGCTACAGAAGCTTAGTCATAATTACATTGTCATGTCTGTCAGAATTTACATATACTTGGAATCTAAGGGTAACTACAAGGAAATGCTAAGAAATGTTTTTTTTCTTCTTCAATGCCCTGTGAACCATTACGGTTCCTTTTCTACAGTAATTGAGAACATGCATACTAGTGAAAGTATTTCATACTGAGTCGTACTGCATGAAGATAATTCCGGAATTGTTCCTCGTTTATTCGATCGGCAAATTGTAATGTCAAAGCTTTAGGACTATGAGCTCGTTTTCCCTTATCAGAAATGAACTTTTTTCTCTTTCAAGCTTCAGCATACAACCGTTACAAGGGGAGCATATACCTGGTCTTTGAATTCTGCGAGCACGACTTAGCGGGACTTCTCAGTAACAGTAATGTTCAGTTTTCTCTCGGAGAGATCAAGGAGGCCCTGAAGCAACTTCTGAACGGCCTCTATTACATCCATCAAAATAAAGTACTCCACAGAGACATGAAGACTGCGAACATTCTGCTCACGAAAGACGGCCGGTTGAAACTCGCCGACTTTGGGCTCGCCAGGGCATTTAGTTTTCCAAAGCCCGGCCAGCCCAACAGGTACACCAACAGGGTGGTCACACTCTGGTACAGGCCGCCCGAGTTGCTCTTAGGTGAGAGAAATTACACCCAGGCGATCGATGTCTGGGGTGCCGGCTGTATAATGGCCGAGATGTGGACAAGAAGTCCAATCATGCAAGGGAACACGGAACAACATCAATTAACTCTGATCACGCACCTCTGCGGATCCATCACCCCCGAGGTCTGGCAGGACGTCGATCAGTTGGAACTCTACCAGTCCCTCGAGCTACCCAAGGGTCAAAAGAGGAAGGTCAAGGACCGGTTAAAGAGTTACGTCAAGGATCAGTACGCTCTGGACCTGATCGACAAACTTTTAGGGTTAGATCCGAAGACGAGGACCTCCACCGACGAGGCTCTGAATCACGATTTCTTCTGGGAGGATCCGATGCCCTGCAGCCTGACGAGGATGTTGTCTCAACACACTCAGTCCATGTATGAATACTTGGCTCCGCGGAGGCGAATTCAGCAGAACCATCCGCCCAGTCACCCTGCACCACCTCCACCTCGCCAAAATCCAGCGACCAGTAAATTAGGTTTGAATACAGCAAGCTTTGAGAAGACATATTAGCAACTGTAGGCTAAATACTTTTTTCCTGCCGGTTTACCCTCTGGAACGATTGGCCAACTTCAGGAAACTCTTTCAGGAAACTTTTAAACCAATTGTTTTGGAATTTGATGGCTTTGAAGTGGTCGGAATTGATATTTCTCAGGTCACAGGGCGATGGATATGTCCTATTTTCGTGCATGATTCTTGCGTTGTGGAAAAGTTATTCATGAGTTATGGAGAAACTTGGAAATGTTCTCCGACCAAGTGAGGAATCTTTCAATCGTCCTACCAGTGTGACTCCTCTGTTAAACAGATCTTGTTTGATCATAAAATGTCATAATATTGTAGATCACTACGTTGACTGGTCAAGTTATGCTTCAAAACATGATGAAGGGCAACGGAGTACTTGTGTTTCTTTCATAACTTCTTGGTTTCCGTAACTTTCAGATGGATGTGGTTGTCCGATCAACTCCAATCTTAGTTTGAGTGGTTTCTGATAGGTTCGGAAAACTGTTGACCAAACAACAAGCTGCATCTACAACTCAAGTATGGTCCCCAGATATACTAGAAAGTCTGAAAATGGTCACACAAACCTCAGCTTCAAACAAGCATTCCCCATTTAATAGTCATATATTTAAATACTCTTCAATAGCTGGGACTCAGTTGGCAGATCAGTGTCTCTAAGAAGTTACTTTTACAATCTTCTAAATTTTGGAGCTAATACTGATGATGTGTAAAGATAATAAAGCTACTTTAAACTGCAGGTTACAGTGCAGTAGGCCTAACCACAATTAGACTGTACATAGTAATTAGTATCACACATACTTGAGTATTCCCAATTGAACTGTAGCAAACATACTGTAGTAATCACAGTCCAACTGAAGTAATTAGTTATACTGTTGTAATCACACAGACTTACGTAATCACAATTATACTGTAGCAAACAGACTATAGTAATCACACAGTTACACTACAGGAATCATATAGGCTGCACAGATGATAAACTGATAAAGATAGACCACACTCTTTTGCTTGCTTTAGACTATTCTAGTGATATTCTTTGTTATCTTCTCATGATCATATTACAGCTTGGGAGAAATCAAGCTATATATTGTTATCTTGCCCACTCATGAAAGACATCACAAAAAAGTGAAACAAACATTTAACATTAAATTTAAAATTGAATGTCAAAAGTGGATGCAGATCTCTGTATTTTTATTCTGAGATTGAATGAAGAGTTGAACCAATCGAAAAACCCAACAGCGAAGTTCCTTTTCGACAGTAAAATTGTCTTTAAAATTTGATTAAATGGTAACAGTTTGTTGTCCTTGTAGTGCCAGGTAGATCCACTGGCGGATCCAGGGCCTTTGTTTGGGAGGGGCCAAAGTGTCATTAGAGTGATATGGGGAAAGGGTCTAAGGGGAGGGGTTGCCCCCCTCCCCTTTGGAAAATTTTCTATTGCTGAATGCCCTCAGATGCAATTTGGTGCGACAAAAGTGTACAATGGTGATGTTAATTTACTTCAATACAGCAAGCTTTGAGAAGACACCTAATTTACTGTAGGCTAAATACTTTTTTCCTGCCGGTTTA
>KN883983.1:6750-19711 GCA_000934455.1 Apostichopus parvimensis
ATCATCATCATCATCATCATCATCATCATCATCATCATCATCATCATCATCATCATCATCATCATCATCATCATCATCATCATTACCATCATCATTACCATCATCATTATGAAAGCGGATCAGGATCACACAGTCCTCACAGTCTCGATGCAAGGAGACTGGGGGATCAGGACTTTGGTTGTTTCTTTTTTTCGTGCCAAGGTTCTTTCATGAGTGACTTTTCTTTTATCCTATGACAGGACCACTCTTTGCCTCTTACGTTACAATAACCAAATCAAGAAGTCCATATATGGCCGTGGAAACTACATTGTGAGAGGTGTTACTATGTTTTTCAATGTGTTTGATCTAACAGTATAGGTTAAAGCCATGTACGGAGGTTACACTAGATTAAGCAGAAAGGATTATAAGCTATCACGATGAACTGTTCATACACACTGCTTTAGTAAGCTATTTCTTTCTGACTACCATCATGCATCAGTATCACTTCCTGTCAGTTAACGCTGTCATTTTGAAAACGAACAAAGTTATCGTTTGCTAATGATATGCATACAAAGTTCCACTAGCTTCACAAAGACGTAAGTGTTAAACGTTGACTTCTTATTTTATTTGAATGTAACAAAATTATATTTCGAAACCGATTCAAAATTTCTAGTGTAGATTACGATAAAATATAGCTAACTGTTACCATAGAAACATTCAACTAACCTGTTTCAAAGATTGAAGAAAACAGTTTTGGTGAAAAACAGGTTGCTTTTATTAACCAGTTTAATTTGCAAAATGATATCTGAGTTTGAGTTGTATTTCCTCGCAAATGGCAACTGAAAAGTTTCGATGTCGTTATAAACAAAAATCACGATTGCAACAAACACCCGATCAACCAATTAAGTTTGAAACAATTAATAAAACAAATAACAAATTTTTCTATGTGTTTGATAATTGATAAAGTTCGTGCCACAGTATTTAACCTTGTAACTCTACTAATGACAAATTAAGCGTAATGGCCTTAAAATTCACTTTGGATTTAATTGTTCCATCAAATATAGTCCCGTCGATCATATTATTAATAATACGTCTAACCCAGTTAACAGCATTCTTGATGAGAAATTCAATTGACATGTATCCCGAACGACTGAAGTATGAATATTGGCAGGCAAATTCTTCGTTGTATACTTTATATGGGTATCTATACAGACGCACGGTAGTTAAGAATCAATTATTGGGTAACAATGATTTATGTATTGCTAAGAGACTAATGGAAATATAGCGAGTGCGTTATAGACTTCGCTTAACATGTGCCCATCAGTTTTGCACGGAAAACGAATGGAGTGATGTAATGTAACTGACACATTGGTTATTTATATACAACATATGTCGAATTTTACCGCAGGAGAGTTGAAAATATTGGGGTGTTTGATTACCAAGTTGTAAAATTATAACAAATCTTGTCTATATGAAGCACTAAATCTTCATTTGGGATTGTAGAGAGAACAGCTTAAAGAAACAAAAGATCGAAGATTTGACGGGTATTTTTCCCAACCTTACACGAAAAAGTCAAAACAAATTCAGCGATAAATGACAACAAGAACGAGTCCTGAACAGTAAGCTTCTTAGTCATAAAACAAAAATACGCCAGTGGCCTTGATTTATAGAATAATCGTTGTATAACAAACATAAAGTGGGGGTACTTTAGGCGTCTCGAACCACCGGATTAAAGTTAATTCACTTTCAGAGTACCCCTAAATCTGGCAGGAATTAGTTTCCTGAAAACACTCGCAAGTTTGTTTGTTTCTTGTTTCCCCTGACAGACTTCAGGATTCAAAATAAAAAAACAAAATACACTTGATCTTTTCTACTTCTAACGTAAATGCGTAAATCAATGTAAAGCTTTTGAGAGAGAGAGAAGAAAAAAAGGAATGTAGTGATAACATTTTTCTTACATCATGAATTTTAATTTTAGCGACAAAACTCGCTTGATCTTTGCTCTGGCCGCTTCGGATTTGTTTCCTCTTGCCGAATGCAGATTTAGGTCATGGAGCCTGCGTAACTATTCTATATATCGGTATAGAAGAATAAGATGGCTGATGCAGTATATAGGTGGCCCGAACTTCCAACGACATACTCAAACCGAGACTAAAAAGCGGCAGAACTCGCCAGAAGTAATGAGCAGCTGCTAAAAAAATCAATTCCTTTCATTATTAAAAGATTTTCCATAATTCCACGTAAGCCCTACAGGGTTAGATATACGCTATATGCGAAGTGACTGGGAATAAAGATACCGTTTGCGCCTCTAGCGTGAGATTAGACAAAATTATTATCATGCAGTTCTTCATTCAAGTTCGGTCGGTTAAGGTGATCTATTGGGGAAGCCTCATTTACACGTGGATATAGTATGCGATAAGATAAAGAAATAGCAGACTATGTGGGTCTACAATTTAACGTGCGTATAAGATAAGATAAGACTAGATTTATGTAACACAATGCAACACTAAGGAACATATTTAATGTGATTATTCACATATATAGCCATATATATAGCCATATAAGTACTTTAATAATATAAAGTGATAAAACCCTAGACTATGTATGTCTATAATTTAACGTGCGTATAAGATAAGACTAGATTTAGTTACACTGTGTAACACTATATAACACAAGTTACATACATAATATGATTATTCGCGTATATTGCACTCCGTGATTGAACATGGATACAGTACTTTAATGATATAACGTAATGATATCCTAGACTATGTGGGTCTATAATTTAACGTGCGTATAAGATAAGACTATAGATTTAGTAACACTATGTAACACTATTAACACTATGTAACACTAAGTAACATACATAATGTGATTATTCACATATATGTATCCATATGTTGCACTCCGTGATTGAACATGGATACAGTACTTTAATAATATAACGTTATTATACCCTAGACTATGTAGGTCTATAATTTAACGTGAGGGTAAGATAATACCCAGATTCAGGAACACCTTGCGACATGCGTTAACACTGTGTAACACTATGTTACACTTTGTAACACTATATTACACTATGTAACAATAAGTAACAATATGTAACACTATGTTACATCATGTAAAATTATGTAACAATATGTAACACTATGTTACACCATGTAACACTATGTAACACTAAGTAACATACTTAATGTGATTATTCACATATATCCATATATTGCATTATACGTTCAAATATTGATACAGTACTACTTACAGTAGTAATATACAATAATACCTCCGACCATGTAGTATATATTTAATAATCATATGCATATTAAAATACCAGATTCAGTCATATAAAACAATTGTATCTGATACCGTTAACAACATACATATAATGTTCAAATATACCACCACATATGATATCGCATACCGTAACACAAATAACACAAACCATTAACAACGGTAACCATGCGTATCATTTTATACCGCATGTATAACATAACAGTTTTATTAACCGCACACGTAAGGAAATAGTTTACTCTATACATATCATAGTAACATATTTAGTTCCCCCTCAAATAAAGAATACATATTTGACATATTTGTCCACATGTGTTATTACACGTAATATTTGTCAGAAAAATTTGTTAATTTAGACAGGAATGATGGTTTTATTTTCGAGGCTTCAAGAATCACGTTCTGAGAGTGATGTCGCTTTCAATCAAGAACGTGCTCTGTACCAAAAAGAAATTGAAGAAAAAGAAATGTTCAGATAAGGTGTGTGTTTGATAAACCATCGCAGGTTCGAAAAGAGGAAAAACTTGATAATAGTTTACAGCGCAGAGACACAAAAAATATTTAAATAATATCTTTAAAAAAAAGGCATATTGTGCTTGTTTCTTTTTGTCTTTAACAAGCATTGGTAAGAACTAAGAACTGTTAAACTGCCAATGATTACAGATAAAGGCCATATAAACAAACCATGAAATATTGCTTTAACGTATATTAGACCCTAATTATATATTTATACAAACTAAAATAAAAAAATGTAAGCAAACTGCTTATCCACTAGATAGCTTGTGTAAGAGAATGTGTTAAACTAAGTTGGCCTGACGTTTCGATCATAGCAGGATCTTCTTCAGAGGCTAAAAATATTACATTTATATATATTTATAGGTAATATATGTTTACATAGGACCGGAATACAATGAATCGTATTTTATAATATAGGTAATATTCGTAAACATAGGTAACACAATCGAGAAAGTATTACTTTACGTTAACGTAGTTTTGGTCAGTTTGGAAAGACATCTCGTTATGTTTTGCAGTTACTTAGTCATCCGTTATATACGGTGATTATATTATGACGAATCTTTGATTCATGATTTGGTCATTAGTCACGTGTCTAATATACAACATTCCGTTGCTATTTGGCCATAAGGCTGATCTTATCATCTTATATAAGTAATGACGTCATTGTGTCGTCACTTACTGGATTTCATAAACTTCTAAATAAGAGACATGTTTGATATCATCGCTTTCTAAGTATCAAGTGGTATAGAAAAGCTAAGAAACTCAATTTGTAAAACAAGAATTGCTGTAAGGAATAGTCTGGAACTGAAATAATTCATCGTCCTGATTTAACATTAAATACTTTTAAAGTTGCATTTCCCGGAGGTTTCTCTCTTGATTTTCGTATTAATTTGCGTCACACACCCAAACACACATACCAAAAGTCGCTGATAAACTATAGAATTCCAATTTAAAATTCATGAATTGCTTAAAAAACAAATAATGATCAAAAAAAACAAAACGTGCGTAACAAGTGAAAGAAAGATGTGATAATGAAATTGCTGATTGAGATTAAGACAGCTGTCATTAATAACATACTAATGAAGAAAGATGTACGCTAACTTAGAATGTTTAAGTACAATCTCCGCTTTCCCTGAGTCATTTGGCAAATGAAATTTATTTATCCTTGTAGAAAGCGATTCGTGTCATTAACGCTGATTACAGGTAATACTTTCTTATTGCTTAATGGGATGTGCTTTGACGAAGCTCTTTGTTTATTCATAAAAGACTATAAATTAAAACGGAAAGTAAAATGAGGCAAGAACAAGTTTCATGTATGTTGAAAAAAAATTATGTTTAATCTTGTTCTCGCGTGAGAGAGTATTTGCGTATACGTTCACCGTGGGGAAATAAGTATAAAATATTAATATCACAGAAGACTTTTGATTCCGTTTCGAATTTTATTGTCATTCTATATTAAGATCCTATTAGCTAATGTAAATCATCTGATCAGCAAGAGAAGATTAATTCCGAATCAGTTAGTAAGACTTGTGAAACTTGAACATCCAAATTAGTATTTGAGAAGTAAAATAGGAATTGTTTTTTTTTTAGAAACTTCAAGGTATTTTGGTGTGATTAATTACTATGATTAATTACTATGGTTACAGAGGGAGGAAGATTCCATGCCCAAGTGACATATTAATATTAAACATAATCCAATTAATAGTCAATCGACTAAAACTCAATTAGTATCCATAATGATTGTCATTATGGAAGTCTAGAATCTAATAGAACAAGTAGTTATTCCAATCGACAGAATTGAATAGAATGAAAAGGTATAGAACGGAATGGAATGGAATGTTATATGGCATTCCATGTAATACCATTCCATTCCATTTAATTCATGACAATGCATGGTATGAAAAGTGACGGAAGAGGGTTTAATCACTGGAGGATGGGGACATATAGTTATTCCAATCGACAAAATTGAATAGAATGAAAAGGTATAGTATATAATCGAATGGAATGTTATATGGCATTCCATGTAATACCATTCCATTCCATTCAATTCATGACAATGTATGGTATGAAAGGTGACGGAAGAGGGTTTAATCCCTGGAGGATGGGGAGACAAACTTCGAAGGGCATTGGGATATTTTGACTTTGATTTCAGAAAACAATCCGCAAAATCAACTACAATACGATGTCCCACAAAATGGTTCCTCTGTGCATTCGGTATACCACAAATTCCAGTACGTGAGAGTTTCTTTACACAAAACGGCACTTTGTTTTCAATACTAGTAGGAAATTCTATTACTACATAAATGGGAATGAGTAGTTTTCATTTGGGAAAAGGGCTCATCTAATTTATGTAAACGGGGTTTGGAAGAAATTAAACTGGGGAGCAACCGGCATCTTTCCAACAAGTCATCCCCTTAATTTATATAAAGGTGACCTTTTACTGCGAAGATACAGTTAGCTTATTAAGGTAAGTCTACAGTGTCAACAATACCGATTGCGTTGGTGTATCTACCACCCGTTGGACTCAGCTGTGAAGGTTGGGTTATAGCAAACAGTTTTCGATGACATCTAAATCTCCGTTACTCGTCAATATCACCAACTACGAACGGATATTATTCGGAAACTCCAACCTTCCAAAGAGGCGATTTCTGAAAGGCCTGAAGGAAGTCAGAAGCTAAAGTGAATCGATTCCAGTTCCCTCTAAACGACATATATTAGTTCGTCCTTCTTTCCTTCTTTTCATGAATGGACTCTCACTACCTTGACCTCGCCAAGAGCGGATTATTTTAGGGAATGGAAAATATAAAGCAAAGCGATTATTGAAAAGACAAAAATCTTTGTGCCACCAAAACAAAGAAGAAAAAAGGACGAATGAATAACCTTATTATGCTCTGATCAAATTAATAACAATACGATGAAAATAAGTGAGCGGACGGTCGTTTTAGGCGATTTGGTAGATTTATTGGTTGAAGCAGGAAGCTCCTTGGTTGATGGGGAAGAAGTGAGTTGCACGTCTTTGTAAAGGTATTCAATGCATCTCTCAGCCTATGATCAAGGTTATCTTGTGTTTTGGTTCATTGATTTACCAGTCCATAAATACGACATTTGCTTTACAAAGGAAGGTAATTACTGGTTGATGCGGAAAAAGGGAATGCAACCCCTTGAAAAAGGAATCCAAGCAACCCCCAACACAAAGGGCCAAAATCGCTTGTGTTTTGGTTCATTGATTTACCAGTCCATAAACAGACATTTGCTTTACATAGGACGGTAATTACTGGTTGATGGGGAAGAAGTGTATTGCACGCCTTTGTAAAGTTATTCCATGCATCTCTCAGCATATGGTAAAGATTATTTTGCTAAGCAAAGCACGGTTAATTTAATAACCAATTGACTTAACATACAAGATTCCATTTGGCTCAGACGTATATGAGTCTGCTCGTTTCAGCCAGCTAATACCTTTCTAAACTGTACTATAATATCATGCTCCAAAGCACTAGTACTGACAGTACAAACAGTTCCTAGCCTTGATCTGATAGAAACATGATATTCATACTGCTCGCACTGACAATACGAATGCACTGAAGCGGGACATTACACTACAGTATAGCAAAAAATCGTCCCAACTGGGTGGCTCGTTTCATTCAATATTTCTTTGAAATCAAATTTCTTCATCGGTTTAAAAAAACAGGTTCATAATTAACGCCGTACATTATAACTGCCTCAGACTATTGTTTTACTAATGTTTTACATCCATGATTCATTCTTGGAGATAAATCAGTTTTGCAAGTGCCTTATCGTTTTCTTTTAGGACAATAAATTTAACTATAGTTATCCAAAATAGTTCATTTCCCAAGTTGCTTACGAACATGACGTCTGAAGCGAACTGATAGACAACATACAATCGTGCTGTGTGAATAACGCAAAAGAAATCTCATAGGGAAATGAGAATCACGAACCTGATTTTAAACCAGCAGTGAAGAAATTTGATTGCACGAATCATTGAATTAAACCGAGAAACTCTTTCAATTAAGTAAATTATACTGATCTTGTCTGACAGCAGATATAGGCAACCACACATACATAAGTAGAAAGACATTTGGAACGTGTGTAAGGCTAAGAAGTACAAATTACCACTCATAATTAATGAAAACCAACACTACCACTCGAAAGATGCTAAATTAGAAAGTAATTTAAAACCATTAAGAAAAAAAAGGGTTCTAAAGTGCTCTAAGCTTGCAAAACACATTTTCTAAAATGAACCTTAAGCGTAATATAAAGAATATGATTTGTTTTTCTCATCTCTTCATCTCCGTTTCGAAATTTGGGTGATTTTTATCTTAGACGACAAAAATTGGCAAAAAAACAGAAAAAAAACCAGACTGAACAACCCCGGGATATCATTGCTGTATCTGTTTTTTGCGTAATGATATTCTTTATATATATTTTTGTTTCTTCTTCTTCTTTAACAAAAAAAAAATCTGCGATACGAATCTTCAAATATAATGTTACAGATTACTTGCCACCGTATGGTTCATCTTCTTTCATAGATACTATAGTCTTACAGTGTACTGAAATGCCAAGAGTCACTTGAAAGGGAAATTCTTGATATTTCGGATTTATAATAATAACTGTGAAATTAGACACACTGAGAGAAAGAATATGGTAATTATATATTATAATTATCATGATAAAGTACATGAATAACACACCACGGAAATATAAGTATTGAGTATATCATTTATTTGGCTTCCTAACGTCAAGCTTACTGGATCTTAGTAAAGCAAATCTACCTCAAGTTGCATTAACTAGTTGCAGAAATTGGTTATTTTTAAAATTTCACCTAAAAAGGGTTTTGAACAAACCCCAAAGGCGTAATAAATAAATGTTTGTTTAACAGAATCATATTAGAAACATCTACGGAATTAAGTTTACTTAACAGTCTGAAAGCATATTGAAATCCTGTGCTTCGACTGCTTGTTACGTTTCAATTAGCTTTTCAGTTACCGTTTCGGGAGGAAATTCTACTTGGGTCCTGTGTAAAGTACGATTCCGTGTGACACTTTCGTGTCACATTTTCGTTGTTTACCGTAAATGTATTAGCATGATTCTTGACTTTACTTTTCCTACAAACCTTGACTCATCCAAGATAGAGAGAGTATTGGTACGGAAAAATGAAATAAAAAAGATCTACTCTTAATCTTTAAAATGTCTTACATTCAATCATTTTAACCAGATGATAACACAAGATCCGATCCATTTTGTTAAGAAGGGGTGGATGTGGGCCTGAGGTCATTTAACGTGACATTCAATTTGGGGGGGGGGGGCTTGGGCCCCTCCCACAGCTAAAAAGGAAGGTGCAGTTTTATAATTTTACATTTTGGGCCATATTTAGTTTATAAACTAGAAATTATTAGTCTAGAACGAAAGGTTTTGCTTATATCTACTTTAAATTTAATTTTGAGTTTGTGAGGTTGAAAAAGAGGGTGAGTGGAGGCGGGGTATCCACCCTAATCCCCTAGATATGCCCATGAAGTATGATAGTGGCTAAAGTTAACAATGGACCAACACTGTGTACTGTGTAAGCAACATAGTTAGCTATTTCATCACATACTTTAATCTCGTCTCTGACGTCATCTATTTCCGATTTAGTGTCTTATACCTCCGAATAATGTTATGCAATTTACCGATATGCTCCATTAAACTATTCACTTCAAGCTTGAGAGCTTCAGCTATACAAGGGTCAGTTAGATTTATTCATTTTGTGACGGTTGGTTTCTCCATGCATAGAGTTGCGATATTAATATTACCGTTTTGTCAAAATCAATATATTTCATTTAATGTACAGTTCATCTTCGCGTCCAGTTGTTACGTCCCTTGAACGCAATTAACTGTACGTATACTACTACAGTATATATATTTACACACCGTTAGATTCTATAGTGTCACTTGTAATCTAAATGTTCATATTCCCATGATGATGAGGATGAAGATGGTGGTGGGGACGATGATGATAATAACGATGTTGGACAATGCTTGTTTTCGTATGCTGTCTTGGTCGTATTAAAATATTACTGCTAAGAGCAATATCCCCATCACGCACATGCAAACTTAAGACACACGTCCCTATACGATATAGTCGACAGCTTCTTGCATTTGCTGTATGGTCACCACGAAAAAGAGTTTTCTTCTCTTTCTTGGGGTGTGGAGGGTGGGGACGGGAGGGGAAGGGGAGGGGAGGGGGAGGGGAAGGGATGGGGATGAGACGGTTGGGTAGGAATGTAAGCGTTGTAGATGTAAATTTACTATCATGGTATGTTTGTGACAAAAAAAAGACAACTATTTAGCTGTCAACAACCAAAATAATTCTCTTATCCAGGCAATATTTAATGAGACGACACATAGAAAATTATTGACAATTACTCGACCACAGGTCCGATGACTCATAACAATACCCTGTTCTTATACGTTACAATGCTGAAGTTAATGACACTCGCGATACTTGTAATATATTCTTGTATATGTCGCTACTGTGTTAAGGAGGGAAACAATCTTGTGAATAATATACTATATATTATATAGCTATATAATATTAAGCAGTCAGGGGCGGTCTGGGGCATACATTGATACCTTTCTCAGGGAAACAACCGGGTGGCGCTGGGGCCTTGAAACAAGCAACGCATTTAGTGATTGAGATCAAGCTAAAATATTGTCGCAATCTAGAGGAATTCGCAACCTGCAGCTCCACACCCTGGTTGCGTGCCTCTGCGTGCCTCTGGGTGCCTCTACATGCCTCTACGTGCCTCTGCGTGCCTCTGCGTGCCTCTATGTGCCTCTGGGTGCCTCTGGGGGCATATGGGTGCCTCTGCGTGCCTCTTAGACGCCTGGTACTAAGCGGCGCACCGCTTCTGAGAAGGTGAACCCGTAGGCTAAAGTCTCCTTCCAAACTACTAGTTTTTGTTACAATATGTCAGATTGCGGTTGCGAGGAAGGGGGAGGGGTGAGGGGGTGAGAGATACTCTAAGGAAAATCAGCAATTTGTTCAGAGCGTATATATATAGGAAGGTCATAAGATAAGGTAAGATACGGTCAACTTTATTTAACCTAAAAAAGGGTAATTGAATGCTCGCATAAAACCGTAAACAGTAATACAAAAATATATAAAAATGTAAAATTATAAAGACATCCTCAAACAATACAATACAAAAGGCAAGAGACCTGAATATAGTCCTAACAAAAGGTACTAAACAGGCAAGCTATAGCGTTTGTCATTTAAGTTATGAAATGATATGCATTGTGGAATAATGAGGAGGAGGAGGAGTGAGTCATAGAACAATAAGTAAATTACGCAGCAGACTTGACGTTACAGTAAAGAATCGAGTAAGCTACTATAAATAAAGGGTAAGCCAACGTTTTCAAAGGAATCACTTACCTGGGTGTCGTTCTTACTGAGTATTAGTTTATGTCCCTGTAATATTTTCCGCTGATCTCGTCCTTTGGGATTATTTAACATATCCACCGCCAGGTTTAGCGCTGGTAGTACGCCTCGTCCTACCTTACCCACTTCAATATCACGTGACATTGGGTATAATCCAGTAATGTGAATTTCTCCTGCCAGTGCGTTCTCCAACATAGATGCGATAAGAATCCACTGAATCAAACGTAGATTGAATTTGAAGTTTGAGAAGCTACAACGTGGAGGAGAGGCGTGGATAAACATCTTTGACTGCTGAAATATATAAGTGTAAGAGAGGTTTAGCGTTAAATGAAACAGAAAAATGTGGAAATGGAGAACATAAATATGACAGGGAGTCGGCTGTAGCCTTACAGGCTGACTAACTAGCTCAGGTTAAGAACAAATCTAAATGATTTCCCTAAACCATGTTATAATGGGTGAAATTCATTCCCGAGCCAAACATTTTAAGGCAACTATTTCAATTTTTTATTAAATGTGTAATTTCAGAAAAATGAGCAGTCTGCAGAGAGGCTATTATTGATATTCAATGGGTACAGTAGTCTACAATCAACCAAACTAATCCCATTTAATCTTCAGGGTCCGTTGCTTCTTGGTATAGATATCCAGAATGGCTCCCTCCTTTAATCTGCAGTTGGGCACACCACGAATAGTATATCATACGTCGGCCACTCTATGGAAACTGAGCGTTTGTTCGTCTAGAGGTGCCAAATATAAGGAAAATAATATAGACCTACCCAAGTTCATAACACGATTGGGCTCGAGTGAAATGGGACAGGTTTCTTTCGTGAAACCCATTTATGTTACTGCACCAGGACCCTTATTTCGCGACTGTTAAACTTACAGAAAAAAACTTGCAAAAAGCTGCTCAAATTAAGCCGAGAGTTAGACTTACAACTAACAACTCACTGCTTGAAATGTGTGTATAGTTGAGCGTGATGCTTAGAATCTATGTCGGTGTATATGTATATTTACATTAATGATTTTACGTCTCAAGTTTGATAACATCAACTGCAATCATCTATATAAGCGATGGAAGAACTAAGCTATGCTTTTATTAGAGATGAAGTATAATACTACAGCCTGTAGGCATGTGATTCTCTCAAATTGTCTGTTCTTTGCAAAAACCTCGTAAAGAAAAAGTGCATATGTAATAAACTACATGTTGCTTCGGTAATCCGAACCTTCAACCTATGGGTTGGTTCTCCAGTTACATCAGAAACAGGATGTAATCTGTTCATAAAGGATCAACTTTATTGGTCGAAATCCTTTTACTCTTGAAACCGAAAACTGAATTGCTAGTGCCACTGAGAATAATAAAAAAATAAAAAGCAGGTATAAAATACAGATTATTTCAAGGGAAAATATCATCAACAATGGGGAAAAA
Source organism: Apostichopus parvimensis (assembly GCA_000934455.1). Lineage (NCBI taxonomy): Eukaryota > Metazoa > Echinodermata > Holothuroidea > Aspidochirotida > Stichopodidae > Apostichopus > Apostichopus parvimensis. The sequence goes on from KN883983.1 coordinate 19,389, forward strand.
AGAAGAGAAGAAGAAGAAGAAGAAGAAGAAGACGAAAACTCACATTTAAAAATATGACTACGGTAAGGAAAACGAATAGTCAGAGTCTTGCAGTTCTCGTGTGATAATTGATTAATCAGATCAGATCAGATCGGATCGGATCGGATCGGATCGGACCGGATCAGATCAGATCAGATCAGATCAGCTTAAAAACAAAACAATTCTTCTCATGTGTGTTTTTTTTTTCATCATTTGAAAGAAAATGTTATACTTTAAAATAAATAACATTAGAATATAAATACAAACAACTTCATTGGTAGGCCTATTGTATAAACTTCGGAACT
>KN883983.1:52362-73441 GCA_000934455.1 Apostichopus parvimensis
CGTGTACTCCAACACCTACTCGACTCTACCGGGCTATCTCCCTGAAACGACAAACTCTGCAGGATGTCTAGCTTAAGTGCCCTTGAAGTAGCATCCTAAACAGGATATTGTATGCAATGGAGACAGTTCAAATGTTACATTGCAAATAAAAACTCTCTGACATGGAAGTAACAGCAACCTATACGGCACCGCCATAACATACCTGCGCTTAGCCTATCCATCCTGTTCTTCTGACTGCTGTACCATGGGTCATTCCTCAGTCACATGTGTGACCCCAAAATGGGATGTTCTACTTTAAGACTAGTTAGCTACTTGCAGACCGTAGACAAACTTGAGTAGCTTGTAGTAGTACTTTAAGTGTTCACTTGGAGACAGGTTGTCCTTTAGCCAAAATATGTAATTCAGCTAACACCACAAAATTCAAGTGGTGGCTGAGGTCACATTTAAGGTCGATAACGTTGTGTGTGTGACGGGAAAACCAAACTGGCATAATTTGGAAAATTTCGCAGTTCGTCAAAGGGGCTGAAGAAGATCCCCTACTGATCCATGTTACCACCTTAATATGTTGTCCATTCTAACAACACGTCTCACTTAAATATTACCATCTCTAGAAATCTGTAAAAATTACTATGTTCTCTAAATTAATCCGGTCACACGTGCGTTGTTCCATTTAGTATGTGTGTGTCATCTCCATTGATAGGTACACACATATTGTAGTGTACCTGGTAAGTGCTGATTACAGTTGGCCACAGAATGGCAGTGACCTTTTTCGGCTAATTACTAAGTATTGCATTAATACAGTGGCAACATCAGACTATCTCAGTTTGTGGCACTAGGGCGTGACACCACCAGTGAGGTGCTAAGGTCCAGAAAGCATGCCAAACTAGACAATTTTCAATAAAAGTCTCGACTGCGAATGGCGCTATTCCCTTGGCTATCCCATCGCAACCTTTTGAAAACTCCTAAGTTGTGCTGTTGAGCTCTGGATCTAAGTAAAGGTATCTAGGGATCAATAAATGTTTAATGTGACCTTGGTTCAGGGCAGCCAAACCTCAAGATCAGGATATAAACTAAAGTGTAACATTACTCTCACCAAATGAACTTCAATGTACCTGCATTTAAACTGGAGAACAACTTAGAAACAACTACACAGCGAAGTGTTTAACCGCCGGAGAAAGTTTCTGATCAACTACCGACGTTTACTGTCACATGTGCACACTGTACTGTATAGCCTTCAGAAGCAACCTCTTCGCATTGCGTACTTGCAACGCTCATCTCTCCAGTGACTTGCACATTTTCACGGCAACAAAACTTGACCTTTGTTCTCTCGAGCAGCTCATAGGTTGACCAACCACTGTGTCGAATTTAATGGAACAGTCCAACAAAAGTTGAACAGAATTCTTCCAAACTTGAAAGAATCAATCAACATGTGATTGGTCAATTGTTACACATTGTACATCACAATTTTACGATAACGGTCCATCGATCTACATATAGACGGGGACCACCTTGAGCTTGTGCCTTAGGATGAAACCTGGAACAGCTACTAGGACGAGAGGATTACGCGCCGCGGAGATCAAACTCTGTGAGACGTTTATATTTATGAAAACCAAATGATTCAAAATAAGCATAGAGAAATAGCTCCCTATAAGCAGAACATTACAACCTTGTCAACTATATGAGCACTTTTCCTGGGGACATTAAGGTCATCATCCAACTGGTATGAAGTTTAATGCTAAGTACTGTTAATTGGAGTGTTACCTCAGTGGTTAACGCCTGTGCCTTTCAATCATAAGGTCCCCGGTTCGAGTCACTCCCAGATTAATGTACTGTATGTCGTCCAGTTACAGAGTTGTTGACGATTAACAATTCATAATCATGGACGTTAAATATGAATGTAAGAGACTGACTTCGGTCAGCTTGCGGCTTTGACAAGCCAATCAGGCTTCTTTGCGAGTTCCTGCTTGCAGGAGGATCTAATACACATACATACATACAAATTTATTACCCTCCTTGAACCTAGGACCAATGGGGTTACTTATGCCAACCGTGCTTTTTCAGTTTCTGGTCCCAAATTGTGGAATTCCCTCCCAAACCATTTAAAATGTATACCTAATAAATCACTTTTCAAATCTAAACTAAAAACCTACCTCTATGCTAAACATTTTTCAATTTGATTGTAATTATATTTCATTGTTGCATTATTATTTTTGCTTTTCTTTCTATTCATATTTATATGTATGGCGCTTTTGACAACTACAGTATTTTGTTTATAATTAGCGCATTATAAATCTTAGTTAATTATTATTATTATTATTATTGTTCCTGTCGATGTCTTACCTCCGAAGCTTTGATGATTCCAACGATGCCAAAAGGCAGACAGCAGCAGATGGTGACAAAGATGGCGAAGCCCAGGTAGTCGTTTGGCTGAACCTGCGTCTGGCGGACAATCACAGTCTATGAGTGGACGAGAAAACAACAGTGGTCATTTTGGGCTTTAACTTACTGTACAGGACCTTACACGGTTCGGAAGGTTATCACCCAATATCTTAAAACTCTTGAGTTCACATACTTACAGAGTAAACTTGCTCTAGTGCAGTCGTTGCGAGGAGACAGGGGAGTTGATGAAGTAAAGTGAAGATATGAAACTGTGCGGTCAGGTACAGTATCCCACTCCCCCCTGTGCAGTCAGTCTACACCCCCCCTCCACCCCCCAACTTCATCTCAAGTCACTGACATACATTCATGATATGTTGAGACCATGAGAGTCACATTTGAATTTTCTTATGAATATGTATGGGTATTTTTTTTGGTGACTCCAAACTTGCTGTATGGCTTGAAACTGGTGTGGATTATTATCACAATTAAAGTGCAACTACTGTACCTGTACTCTAGTATGGAATTCCATTTTTTTTTTGGGGGGGGGCATTGTTTTCCCTTCATATATACAAATGTCCCATTGCCAACAACCTGAATATCCATCTAAATTGCTGTCTTGATGAGGGTTCTCTGATCGTCGGAGATGAGCAAATTTCTCTCCTTCTGTTTTCGATTTCTTCCAATTTGGATGTCTAGCCATAATTTGTAACATCATAATTCGGGATTACATTGTTACTAAAATAGCCCGAAAGAGGTACGGTGAAATGATCAATGGGTATCATCCTCTATAACTTACGGAGATACTGAATATATATGGAGATATTAGAAGGGTAGGCCTACAGTAAGTGGTACTGTAGGCATGATCCACCCAAAGGGGAGTTTCACTGGCCCAACACTGGTGTTCTTTTCTTCACCAAGACTACACGTCTCTTCTCCTATGTACTTAAGGTATACATATTGGTCATTCTGTGTCATTTTGAAACATTACCCTCCCCAACGACCAGATTAAATGCTATTCGGCCAACCACTCGTGTAACGTAATCCTTTAACGTTTTCAATGAGAACAACTTTGGGCACCTACTGTAAGTAAGTATATAAACTACAGCTGAAGTGCCACTGTATTAATTAATTAATTAGTTATATTTTGTAATTAGGGATTGTACTTTACATGGTTATGTACATGTCTTTGTTCTACTGTATTGAAAGACATTGTTGGAATTTGAGAGGAAGCTAATAATCAGTCACTGCTATTTGAATATATTCGAATATCTTGTGCCCTGCGGCGATACACTGAGTCAGGATAATTCCCCCCCCCCCCCCCCCCTTATAACTGGTCTTTCATGTCCTTTTTTAAAGCCCTTGTATTTTACAGTACTTGTGTATTCAACAGTACTGTACGTTTCATACTGTCACTACAAGTGCTTTGAAGCACGATTTGAGAGGACAGTATAAAGTGGTAAAACCATTAGAATCAGATAAAGGTTAGGAACTGTTCATACTGTCAGTATATACTGTAAGTGCTTTAAAGCATGATATGAAAGTACAGTATAGAGTGGTATAAGCATAAATTTGGAAATTGCACCAACCATTGATCATGGGGTTGGGGGGGTGGGGAGGGGAGGCAAAAGGAATACATATTTCTGCTGAGAAGGTGTAATAGGCCATAAGTTACTGCAATTGTTGATTTTTATTTCCAGACTGAATGGCTAACCAGCACTGGGTAGGATTTAGCACTAGTGAGCAAGCTTCTATCTAGACTTACTGTAGAGACCACATTACTTTTATGATTTGGTGTGTTAAACTAGTCAATGGGACAATTAAATACATGCTACCCACCCTATACAGTACTGTACCTTTTTATGATTTAGTGTGTTAGTCAATGGGGCAACTATGTAGTATGCTGTCCTTTAGAGTACCTTTTTATGATTTATTGTGTTAGTCAAAGGGGTAATTATATATAGTATGTCACCCGATACAGTACCTTTTTATGATTTAGTGTGTTAGCCAATGGGGTAATTTATGTAGTGTGCCACCCTATACAGTACTATTTTATGATTTATTGTGTTAGTCAATGGGGTAATAATATGTAGTATGCTATCCTATACGGTGACATCCCTATGTTCCGACGTCTCTATGTTCCGACGTCTCTATGTTCCGACGTCTCTATGTTCCGACGTCTCTATGTTCCGACAATTTTTTTGGACTCTTAATTTTTTTGGACCCAAATTTTTTCTGACCTAATTTTTTTGGGGGGGACTCAATTTTTTGGACCCAAATTGTTTTGGATCCAATTTTTTTTTGGTGGAATCAATTTGTTTGGACCCACATTTTTTTCTGACCTGATTTGTTCGGGGGGACTCAAAGTTTGTGGAGGCACCAAATTTTTTTTCACGAAAAAAAAAACGGCCCAAAGTTTGTTGTCACCCAAATAGTGCTTGTCCGAAAAAGTTTTGGTCATAAAAAATTTTGGTCCAAAAAAATTCGGGTCATAAAATATTTTGGTCCAAAATAAATTTGGTCCGAAAACATGTTGGTCAAACATTTTGGTCAAAACAATTGTCGGAACATAGAGACGTCGGAACATAGAGACGTCGGAACATAGAGACGTCGGAACATAGAGACGTCGGAACATAGAGACGTCGGAACATAGAGATGTAACCATCCTATACAGTACCTTTTTATGATTTAGTGTGTTAGCCAATGGGGTAATTAAATGTAGTATGTTACCCTATACAGTACCTTTTTATGATTTAGTGTGTTAGTCAATGGGGTAATTATATGTAGTATGTTACCCTGTACAGTACCTTTATGATTTAGTGTGTTAGTCAATGGGGTAATTATATGTAGTATGTTACCCTATACAGTACCTTTTTATGATTTAGTGTGTTAGTCAACGGGGTAATTATATGTACAGTATGCTATCCTACTGTATACAGTACCTGCCCAGGTTGTTGTGGAGCTGCAACATATCCTCCTTGTGGAGGATACTGCTGTCCTTGTGGAGGATACTGCTGTCCTTGTGGAGGATACTGCTGTCCTTGTGGAGGATACTGCTCTCCAGGAGGAGGATACTGCTGTCCAGCTGGAGGCTGGTAGTATGGAGGTGGTGCCACTCCCCCTGGCTGACTTGGTTGCATTGGGTAACTGCCCTGCTGAGGTGGATAAGCTGGGTTCTGTGGAGGATATCCTAGAAACAAAAAAGTGGTTGTTTAAATAAACTCTGAAGATGACACAGAAACCATGGAGCTGCAGATGTATGTTACAATTTAAACATGTCTTCGAGGTTTTTTTTTTTTAGGGTGGAGGGGGCAATCTACTGATTTTAAAATAATAAAACGACCAAAACAGGACAATAGGGCAGGGGCTTCTTGTGTACAGCTCATATACTGAAGGGACAACCTTTAAAAGACAACAGAACATGGCAATATGTAGGTAATACTGTCATGATTTTTAATGCAAAAACACACGTGTAGGATACAACCGAAACAGTTTATTTCCAATTTGTATATTAAACAGGGTAAGTTCAAGCCCCTCTTTGGAGAAATGCCCAAGAGGTTTGTATCAGACAGATCCTCGGGCATGTAAAATACAGTTGGCAAGCACATTGGTGATCGGCAGAAACGGACTCTGAGGCATGTACAGTTTTCACGTGAGAAAAAGAGTTTTACAAACGACTTGGCCAAGACTAGTACGCATACAGCGAGTAATCTTACACACACATTCAGTATAAGGATGCTCATAATAGCAATACAGGCTGCAGTGTTTCAACGTTGTATTGCTTGTCTGCAAACGTTAGATTAGAAGATAATTCTTTAGTACGTTTAAACTGAGTTTCGTTCATTTAAATGTTTACACTTGCAAACCTGACCTTTGACCTCCACCAAAAACAATTGAGTTCTTCTACTATACTTAATATACTGTAATGCATCCACATGCCATGTATGTATGTATGTATGCCATGCTTCCCAACTTGAGATGTCATGTTTACAAGGTTTTCAATATATATTTCTTGAATGATGCACTGCTCAATATGTAAATTTTCTAACATTTATGCACTTGCATATTGCATTTATACAATTTGATACAAACCTTTAATCCATGATTAATCCATGATTAATCTGTGATTAATGACCATTTCAGTGCTTTTGTCTGCATATTATAAAGTGTTGCATGTACTGTAGCAATCACAAAAAGCCAACATGATTCATAAAGTTGTCATTCTTGTCATTATCAGAAACAATTAAAGCCACTGAAATGTCCCTTACGTCACAATGTAAGTACATAGCTTCCCCATATTACTTATCAGGCCTCAACAAATTTTTTTAAACTACTCACCAACTCGCGACCGAGGCTAAAATTCTACTCGCCAAAACGTTAAATTTACTCGCCATTTTTCATCGCTAATTGTTTGTGTGATATAAGCCCTAGAGGTAGTATGACCAACTTAGGATATCGACGTACAGTGCTACTGTTAGTTGTTTTCAGCAAAAAGGATCAATTAAATTGTGGTTCAAAGTTCAAAGTGTTCAAAACATTTACTGTATATAAAAATATAAAAAGGAGAAACATTGTAAGCATAGTTTAGGACTTTGCTTTGTAAAAAGTGACCACAATATAAAACAATGACATGGCTGACCATCTGAAACTTTCACTGGACATGACATCAGACTACTGTATCAGGCTATATGTTAGTATCGTTAAACAAGTTAAGATAACGCTTGACACTGACAATTGAAAGTTCAGTTCGTATCATCGCTACACTTTGTAAAATTTCACCGCACCTGAAAAATCTCTGTACATAATGTACGTAAAAATAGTTAGTGTTTTTACACAGTTAACTCCCATTGACATTGGTGGTTGGACAAAAATGCGATTTGGACTTACTTGAAATTCACTGCAATAAATTTTCTTATAGGAGTAAATACTGTTGCTAATGAAGGAAGAAACCACAAAGCTCAGATCGCAGTTACTGTACATTGTGAGTTTAGAAACCTTTTTGTGAAAATATGCAGCCTTTTTGTCCTTTTTTCCACTAAGGTTCCTGCTTGCCTACTTATCTTTGGGAAAATTATTAAATGATGGTGTTGAAAGAAGTTGAATCATTCGTAGATACAGGGGGGGGAGGGGGGGCGATTTTGCAAACTAAAGTTCTTCATCTGATGAGTCGCTCGTTGGCGATGATTTGCATTTTGATGTTGTGTTTGGGGCTCGATGTCCTTGGGTGTGACGTCGCCCTTTGCTGGCAAATTACCACTTGTCAATTGCTGTGATAGGGTTGAAATTTATTATGGATGGGCCATTCCCAGAAATTTGCATTTAAACCCTTAGAGTCTGGGGTAAGAGAAGTGTTCTGTGGGAAGTTTTGATTCTATTGATGGTTGAGAAACCCCTTTCACAAGCTGCAGAACTCACCAGTTGGCAAAATTAACATTACTATCAAATAATTCATACAACAGAGGGAAGTTGCAGCCTTCCTGGATTACAAGCTGGGATATGAGACCAAATGTGACCTAATGTGCCACTCGCCAAAATGTGTAGCGTAATGCTTCTTTTGCTCCCCAGTCGCAAAATTCTACTCGCCAGTGGCGAGTTGCAGACCGTATTTGGCGAGGCCTGGTTTGATCCATTTCAATTATTTATTTTAAAAGTGTGTAAATATCAACGTTTTTATGAACAAAAATTTAATCTTATAATGTCACACTTTAGGATTTAATTTGATACAGAATTTGTTTACATATTAAAATTTTGAAAATAGGGTACAGTAGTCATGTGCACCTTTGCATTGAATTACCAAAAGCTTAATGTTGACTGGTAATACAATGCCTTTACTACCAAGTACACAGTACACACAAACGCATACTCAAACCACCTACATAAGTCACAGTGATGCTGTAGAGGTCATTACTAACTGTGACTAATTGTATAAGACTGTGTATCATTATAATGAGGCATGCCTGAGTGCATCCCTCTCACTACTTGTACAGAAAGTTACAGTTAGTGTTTGCACAGGGTATCCGGGTACCCACCCGACGCGATAATACCAGATACCTAATTTATTACCTGAATCCTACGCAAAGTGTGATTTTTTTGCCCAGGGTAAAACGATGGGTAGGCTAGATTTCCCCATTGACTTAGTGTGGTATTAGGCTACCATGTGGTCGAAGATAACAGCAATAATGAAAGTATACCATGGTCTATCTTATAACTGTAGTGACATTGACATTCACATTCATGACACTCAATAACCCTAACTCAAGCAGCATTGAATGCACTCTCACTCAATCTTAAGTGACTGCATGCTCCAGCGACCAAGCTCAATAAGAAGCCATGGAACTCTGTGTGCAAGTTCCTTGTACAACAATGTTTTGTTACAACAGCGTCATTTGACTACCAGAGACTACATCAAGTAAGTTGTTATAACCACAGCTGTTCTACAGTACTAACCTCAATTGAAGATTGTGACACAACCTCAATCTTCAACATGGTGGCAACGGTTAAAAAAAAATTCTTCAAAGCCAATAGGATTTCCAGTACCAGGTCACCATTACAGTTAATGGAGTGTCTATATATTTTTGTGCATCAATTTTGAAATTCTAACCAAGTGAAACCAGTGTGCATTTCTGTCAGCGAGTGTGAACATAGATCATATCTGTTTTACCAATCTATCAGGACTTTGTTTATGGATCTGTAATTATTTTCAAAAAGAATTTAAACATGACTGCCAAAATTATCCCCATTATGGACTGGCACGCGCCAAACCTTGCAGAAGCATTCCGAATGTTCCGTCAAAGGACTCTTTTGTATTTCAAAGTGAAACATACTCCCAAAGAGGATCAAGTGCCAACTATTTTGCTATCTGTAGGTGAAGAAGGCCTGCGGCGATACAATTGTTGGAAGCTTAGCAGCACAGAACAGGGTGACGTCGACACAATTTTGAACAAATTTGAGGAGCAATTAGAACCACAAGAAAACTTCAGAGTGTGTCGTCTCAAACTACAGTATCAAAGACCATGCAGCGCCCAGATGAAAAACTGGATGATTTTGTCAATATTAGATGCCGTCAAATTGCTGCAAAATGTGAGTTCACCAACAAAGAGCTGGAAGAACGCTTACTTGAACAAATTATAGCCAGCACACCTGTTCAAGATTATCAAAAGGAACTTCTAACAACAAAAAAAGATTACACACTGAATGAAGCTCTGCAGCTTGGAAGAATTAACATACGAGGCATCCCAAGCTCACATGCAGGCACTGAATGAAGCTCTGTGTTATGAAAATACAGCCACAGTTGGAATTGCTGCGAAAAAGAGAAACTACAAAGGGAACATGCAAATATTGTGGAGGCCATCACAAGTTTGGGAAACAACATTGTCCGGCTTCGAATGTAGTGTGCCACTCATGTATTAAGAAACTAGGACATTATGCAACCTGGGTCTGTTTGTCCACAAAGTTCAAACAAATGACAGACAGGAACCAGACAACACATTCCAGATTACCCTGGTGACAACGATAAGGAGACAAGTTCATAATCTTGAGGAATCACCAGAATCTCATCAAGATGCAAATTTTTTTTCACAGCTCAGTTTTGATGTTATTGATGCTGACCAGCGCAAGGAAGCTATTGCCCGTCTACAGATCACGTTGAGTAACAGACCAGGCATCCACAACTTAAAGGCAAAAGTAGATACTGGAGCACAAGCAAACACGCTTCCAATTCGGACATTTAGAAACATGTTTCCGGAACAACTAAATGAACATGGTGTTCCACAGTCTCTATCAGACTCTGGTACAGTGCTGTCAGCATACATTGGAACTGAGATCAAGCAGTATGGTGGACTGTTGTGATCCCGTGCAAGTACAACGACACACCATGGAACGATACACAATTTTATGTTGTACAATCAGATGGTCCTGTGATATTGGGTATTCAAACATCTGTCCAGCTGGATCTTGTATCTCTACACTGTATCGTGAACAACCAATCACCCATCAATGACGTCGAAACGTTAATGCTTTTGTTTCCGCAGCAATTTGACAGGATTGGTGAACTCCATAATACACACATCATTTAGTAGTAGACCCAAATTTTCCAAGTCATGTTGATGCAATGATGCTCCTAGGAAAACACCAATTGCCATTAAAGGAAAAATCAAATCAGAACTAGATAAGATGGAAGAACAAGGTGTCATCAATAAAATCACCGAACCTACAGAGTGGGTGAGTTCCTGTCACCAAGAAAGATGGAAGTCTTCGAATATGTCTTGATCCACGCAGGCTGAATAAGGCTCTCATTATAAGACCACATTATAGGCAGCAAACAGTAGAAGAATTGAACCACAAGTTTCACAACATGAAGTTTGTTTCGAAACTAGATGCAAAATGTGGCTACTGGTCAGTGAAATTGGATGAAGAGAGTCAGAAATTGACCACTTTTCAAACACCATTTGGAAGATATACTTTCTGTCGACTACCCTTTGGACTAATTGTTAGTCAAGACATTTTCCAGTTGGAGATGAATCGGATTCTAGAAGGCTGTGAAGGGGCAGTCTGTACAGCAGATGACATTGTTATTTTTGGTCGAACATCAGAGGAACATGATCAGAATGTTATGAACTTGATGAACACAGCTGCATATTAACAAGGCCTCACACTCAATTCAAGCAAGTGCGCTATCCAAGCAGACAAGTGTTGATTTCTTTGGACACCGGTACTCCAGAGAGGGCATGAAACCAGATCCCAAGAAGGTCGCTGACCTGAGAACAATGCAAACTCCACGGAACACGTTGGAATTACAGCATTTCCTGGGTCTCATGACCTATATACTTGTCACACTTCATACATGATTTCAGCTGCTCCAAGGCAGCTGTTTTACATGATCTTTTACGCAAAGATGCAGAATTTATTTGGGAGCCACACCATCAAGTAGCACTGGAAAAAGCTCAAGCAAGAAATTTCTGAGTCATCACTTCTCCAGTACTTTGATACATCATCACCAGTGAACGTTCAATCTGGTGCAAGTCTACAAGGACTACTGTAGGAGCAGCCCTTCTTCAACATGACCAGGAAGAAAAACTACAACCAATCGCATTTGCAAGCAAGGCTTTGTCGTCTACAGAACAACCTTATTCCTGCATCGAACGAGAGCTGTTAGCAAGATTCGTCTTTGGTGTAGAACGCTTCCACACATACTTGTATGGCAGAAGCTGCACAGTAATAACAGATCACAAGCCACTATTGATGATAATGGACAAACCACTGACTGCAGCATCCCCTAGATTGCAGAGGATGCTAATACGCTTACAAGGCTACAACTTCAGTATCAAGCACCGCCCGGGACAAGACAACCTTTTGGCAGACAGCCTCTCACGTCTGCCAAGTATTTGTAACAAGCAGGCCATCGACCTAGACTTGAGGGTTGATTTTTATCCAGTTTTCATCAAAGAAGCAAGATGAGCTAAAAAAAACAGACAAAGGCAAGACACAGTGTTAAGTGCCCTGGTAGAAGTAATCATCACAGGGTGGCCAGACTCAATCAAGGAGGTACAACCTGACTTACGACAATTTTGGAGCTACAGAGATGAACTCACAGTTTGTGATGGAGTAATTCTCAAAGGGTTTCAAGTTGTTATACCCAAGCAGATGCAAGCAGGTATCTTGCAAAAGCTGCAAACAAGCCATTTGGGACAACAGAAAACCAAGTTATTGGCCAGAGAGTGTGTCTATTAGAACAACATTAACAAAGATATTGAAAGAATGGTCCAGTCATGTCCAGCATGCCAACAACAGCAACCAGCTCAACCAGCGGAACCACTTCTACCGCACGAGATTCCTACAAAACCATGGAGCACAGTTGCCACTGATCTGTTCGAATTGAAAGGCAAGCAATGGCTGATCGTGGTAGACTACTATACAGTAGCAAGTATCCAATCCTACAACAACTTTCAGATCAGGTCTCAAGCAACACTGTCTTTTCAGCCTTGAAGAAAATTTTTGCTGAACAAGGAATTCCATAATCTAAGGTTGTGAGTGATAATGGTCCCCAGTATTCCAGTTATCAGTTCATGATGTTCGCAGAATCATGGGGTTTTACTCATGTGACATCATCCCCTAGGAGACCCCAAGGCAATGGGTTTGTAGAGAGACAAATCAGAACAAAAAGAAGTATCATGAAAAAGGCATCAGACATAATTCAGCTAGCTTTGCTTCAATGGAGAACCACACCTATTTCTGAAAGCTTACCCAGCCCTGCAGGAATCTTGATGTGCCGCCAGCTGAGAAATACACTTCCAAGCAAGTCACCCAATACCAACGTAGCTGCAGACCATATATATACAACTAGCTACAGCAGAGACAGAATGTTCAGAAATACTATTTTGACCAACATGCCAGAAGATCAGAACTGCCTACTGTACACTATCCAATGGGCAGAAGTCCAGAATTTTGGATCCAGGCACAAGATTGTGGAAGCCTGCTACAGTTGTTGCCAGAGCGGGTACACGTTGAGAGCTGGCGGTGAACGATCCTATATTCTCCAGAGCCCAGATGGGAGATCGCTTAGACGTAATCGGCAGCATATCAGACCTGATCTTAGCGAGGCAGAGCAGGTCACAGAAAACAGTCAAGACATCCCTAGCAAGGCAGATAATACCGACACAGATACACTGACTACAACTGGTGTAGATGTACCACCATCCATTCCCAACATCTCACCTCAACAAGAGAGCAGTCCTCGTCAGCCTCCAGCCATGCGACCAAAGCATAACACTGGAAGGCCAAGGAGGCTTGAAGATTATGTGACGTAGTGGAGTATTTCATATCCATGTACGTAGGATTTTACCTTTTTGTTTTGTTTTGTGAGGAAAAGACCAAGGAAATGAGAAACATATTGTTTTATAAGAAAAGGAAGAAAGGACAAAGCAGCAGTAAAGGCAGCAAAGCAGACAAAAAAAACAAAAACAAAATATTGTTTTTTTGTTTAATTCCCAAGACAATTCGTTAGTGAAGCATAAAATTTGATTTAACATTTTCTTTGAACCTGTGCGAATTAGCTGATGTGGAAAGCTCTCTCGGAAACTTTATAGAAGTATTTTGAACATTTGTAAATTTATATGTGTAGCACGATTGACAGAATCAATCACTGCTGATTGACTTGGAAAGTTTCGCAAAGTTTTGTTCGATCATTCGTTTTGTTTTTTTTTGTGGAAAAGGGAGATGTAGTGACATTGACATTCACATGACACTCAATAACCCTACAGTAACTCAAGCAGGATTGAATGCATTCTCACTCAATCTCAAATGACTGCATGCTCCAGCGACCAAGCTCAATAAGGAGCCCTGGAACTCTGTGTGCAAGTTCCTTGTACAACACTGTTGTGTTACAGCAGCAGCATTGACTACAGTACCAAAGACTACTGTACATCAAGTAAGTTGTTATAACCATAGCTGTTCTACAGTACTAACCTCAATTGAAGATTGTGACACACCCTCAATTTTCAACAATAACTGCGTCACAATCTCAATGAATAAACAGATGGTTCTAAGGCTAGATTTCCCATTGACTTACAGTAGTGTGGTGTTATGCTAGCATGTGGAAGAATTGGAAAGAATTCTCACAATTATTATTTTTTCATTCGTTTATTTCATGAATAGAAGGAACGACTGACAAGGAAATTTACGAGATGTTACTAATGGATTATAGACGGGATAACTAAAAAATAATAATCGCAAGTGGCTTTTTACTAAACGTTTATAACACCAGCGATCAAAAAACGGCAAGAACCCAGCAACACCGCGAATAAGAACAACCCGCCGCCAGAATAAAAAATACAGTAGTAGTAAAAACTGTTTAAGCTCTAAATTTGATATTTATATGGTCTGATCCAATAGACGTGGAGAGCAAACATAAGCAGCTGCGTCATTGCGATGTTTGTAGTGATGTTAATTATATGAAACTATTAACAAGTTAGATGAAAGAAACAAAAGCAAATTGAAATTATTCAGGAAGGTTTTAAACCTTATATTACACCTACGTATTTGAACATGAAAACATTGTCAGTGGAGAATATAATTCATTTTTTATAGCATCCAATATGTAATTTCTTGAAAAAATTAAACACTAGTATAAGAGTATTATCGTAGAGTATTATCGTAATGAGGCATGTCTGTGTGCATTCCCTTTCCATGTGCTCACTTCTATTATGAAATAGGGACATAGCATGCAGCCTCAAGACTGTCAATATAGTCAGATGCACAAAGACCTCCTTGCTGTTAAGTTTTCATTTGTCTCTCTATAAATCAGCATTGTCACGAACACAGGATTCTGCGACCGGATGCAATGCTTTGGCCAGGGACGCAAAATCTTCAAATTGTTTGCGGCCAGCGGACGCAAAGATTGTTTTTTGGATAAACAAACCCCCAAGTACACACTCGTTACTAGGTCAACGGAAAACAAAACAAAACACATTTTGAATGAACATCTTTCATTATTTCTTTTCAAAAAACTACAACTTCTTCTGACATGAACCCAAAATTATCCTACTCCTACAGATCATTAAATTTGTTTGAAAATAAATATATCATAACAATAAATCGCAAGGTACAGGGTTAACAACACTCCATTACGGAGATTTTCATGCTAAAAATAGACAATGATGCTTTCCCAAATTCCCGTGATTTGATTGGCTAATAGTCTATCCATTGTCTGGAAACATTCTTGCCTCTGTAGTGCTCAATGAACACAGAGTATGTTGTTTAAGAATTACTTGCAACGTTACTTTCCCCTGTGTAGAGATAGTGAAGTTTGCGATATAGGCTATCATATGTGTGCACTCCAATATCATAACGTTAGGCCTTGTCACATACAGTACGTATACCTTTTGACAACAATCACTCCTGGTACGAAGATGCACTTGAATTGTTTCTGAGACTATTACGTAATATTTGAATCGTTTGATCAGAAAATGTTCATGAGTTGAGATAATCTATGAATTTTGTGGGAAGCTAACATCTCTGATCCTGAAAAGGATATTTCATCTCACAGTATGTTTCTTCTCTCTGCATTAATTGCTAATTATGTAAAATGTTCATTCATACCATCAGTAGTTTCTGTTGCAAATATTTTCACGGTCAAATTAACCAAATGCTTCAGTAAATTTTGATTTGGTGCAACATTTGTGTGTAAACTACTGTACTTTATAACATTGAACTTTGATTTTCTTTAATTGACATTGCGTAAAAAGCTATTCACATACTGTAGGCCTACTGTAATTTTCGAATAGATGATTGCTTGCAAAGAGCCCAGGATAAATGTTGGATCAGTAGTACAGTGAACTGTGGAATTTAGCAAGAGTTTTCCACACTGTAGGTACTGGGATTTTTGAAGAGTTGGTTGTTGGAATCACTGAAAGGTCAAAGCACGGAGCTACTACAGAGTCGGCGAGTAGGGAAGTAAACGCAGGGGGGCGGGGGGCTGGTGGTAAAAATTGGTTGAAACGGCAGGGTTGGGGAAAGGAGGGGCAGGCCACCACTGTCAAACAGCAAAGCTATGGCCCTGAGCCATCTGCCCTATATATTGTGTATAACATTCACAATGTATAGGCAGTGGTACTACACTAGTATTAGTAGCATGGACACTTCGAAGTTCGGACACCTACTGTAAGCCTTAAAACACCCCAAAACTATATCTTCTGGTATAAATCACCTGAAAATATACTTGATATGGTGGGAGAAGTGTGTCATATTACGATACACGGCCAAACTTTCTTTCCTGCAAACTGTTTTCACGTTGTAAAAAAGAAGATTCTTCGTGATTGTGGAACTGGTATTTCTTTGCTAGAGTATTGCGAAGTTCGGACACACGGTCCCACAGTGTGGCGCTGGTGATAAAATTGGTGGCGCAGTTGCTCTTTCAGTAATTATAACAGACTTCATAGATCTCCGTCATTTTATTGACAAATATGTAAGTATTTACTTGCACACGGGTCATTTTGGAGAGAAAATAACTGTAGCTTCGTACTTTTTGGTGAAATTTGGCTCTTCCTGTAGGTTGTCATGGTGAAATCGTGTATTTCTTAGGGGTGTCCGAACTTCGCAGTGTTCCGAACTTCGCAATACTGACTATACAGTAGGTCATACAATAAACAAAGTGGCTATTCTTACGACGAGTCGTAAGAATAATTGCCGATTACGCATGCGCAGTTGCTATTTTACAACCAGGAGTACTATTTTTACGACCATGAGTAACAATAATTTCCAGTTAGGGTTAGGGTTAGGGATAGGATTAGGGTTACCCCTACTACACGCACAGTTGCTTTATTTACTTTACTGCGCATGAATTCGCCGATGTCGTAAGAATAGTTTATAGATAATTGTTACAACTAGTCGTCAGAATAGCCACGGCCTACAATAAATGTAATTGATGTTTGATCGGGACGCAACCTTTTTTTACTGGACGCAAACTAATTTTCTCTAATAACTGCCTCGCCCAACCTGTTTAAGTTACAGCCAACTCCACTCTACAATGCAGTCCGTGAACATTGCAAGGACATCTATGACTTGCAAGTTTGGTTAGGCTTGACTCGCCACCCCTGATTACACTACAGTATGTTAATGCCAACGTAGGCCTACTGTACAACACAATGCACATATCTTTATGTATCTAAGGCCTTACTGTACACTGTAGCCACACTGTACAATATAACTAAGTGAAAGCACACAATATCATGTTCATAACTTAGGCTAACGACAATAATACATACCTAATACTTAACCTGACATTGGGTCATGATATTAATGAGTTCTGCTTCTTACATATTAATTACCTGATTTTTCATCCGACATTTTCCTTTATGTGTTATACGCAAGTATGTATAGAATTTCGAAATTATTCTCGTCGGTCCGATTTCGTTCCCTGCAGTTGTGTGGTAACGTATTCGCTAAGGCTGACCAATTGACGATTGTATTAGGTGTATACAATTCAGCTATATGACGTCATATACCACAGCGGCGATCTGTACTGTCTGTACGGTTCTCTTCTGTACAGTGGTTTTATTGAACGAAAGTGTGACGCATTGATCCAGAATAGTCAGGGTTTGCACCAAGTAATGTTACATGTGTGTATTAATTATGTGTTCATGACATAGAAATTGAAGTAGTTCAATTTCTATAGTTTATGAATACCTTACTAGTCTATTGTACAATGTACAAGTAAAAAAAGAAAAGATGGTGTGCATGAGTTGGAATGATCAACCCTGACTAAATTTTTGCCATGTTCAGAAATGACTTATTTTTAGGTATGACAGCTTAATTTAAGCAAGGTTAAGCTAGCTGGGAACCGAAGAAGATATTAACCGAAGAAGATATTAACCGAAGAATTTGTAAAACCAACGTTGCTTTCAACACACTGTCAAGTATTTTCAAAAGCAAAAACATAAGCCGAAACATTAAACTTAGGATTTTTGAGGCTTTATTAAAGAGTATTTTCTTGTACAATTGCGAACTGTGGGGCACAACGAAGGATCTTGACAGGCGCGTAGCCAAGGGGGGGGGGCTTAGGGGGCAGCCGCCCCCCCCCCTTTGAGCATATTCTTTCAAAAATGTTTTAATGTTTCTATGATATCGCTAGTAATTTTAAAAGAGAAAATGCTAAGATGCAACTTATTAGGCCTGGGGAAGTGCCATTTCCAGCGATCTGGGAGGCATTTCCAGCCAAATTCCTGGCTACGCGCCTGGATCTTGATCGCTAAATTGACATCTTCAAAGGAGACTACTCGTAACAGGGGCGTATCCAGGATTTTCTAACCCGGGGGGTGCGAATTACTATCTAAGCGGAGCGCCACCATCGGTTGGCGCGCAGCGTACAAGAAAATTTCTGGTTTTGATACCTCCCAGATCACCGGAAATGGCACTTCTCAGGCTTGATATGACCAACCAGATTTACACTTTTGCCTGAGAACCAATAATTTCCCAACAGTTTTGTTTTCATCCATAACCTTTTTGAAGATTGTCACCAGTCACGCATCGTGTTCGACCTCATCGCATCTCCTGTGGATCATTGCTTTTTGTAGGTGATTCTACGTCGCGGACCACAATACACCTAAGCCCCATATTTCAAGGTTTTAAGCCCATTATTTGTTCAGAATTTGAAAATTCACAATTCTCGTGAATAAATTAACTTCAAAACATACCCATAATGTTGCACAAAATTTCATATATGGACATCTATATGGAAAAACCTCCTTCAACCCCTAATAGACCGGTCAAAATTGCACAAGTAGAGGGAAGTATGATGAAGAATGGTGGTCAGGGAATTTTCGAAAATTCAAACACAGTTAATTTATTGGTGTACAAATATTAAAACCGCCTATAACGGCTATTATAAAACTTCGTTGAAGGAAATGAAAAAAATACCAGATATTTCCGAAACCGAAAACTACACACATCTACAGTATGGAGGCTGCTCATCCCGGAATGCCATTTTCATGCTCACTGATACGATGTGATATCTGCTGTTTGCTTTAAAAATTCGAATAATTGATATGAGACTGAAATAAATAGCTATCAGTGGCGTAGGAAGGTACTTTTGAGTGGGGGGGGGGGCTGAAGACTGATGGCCGGCCTGGGGGAGGGGTCTAAGGGGAGGGGGATTTTTTTGCATTTCCAGGTGGCCTCAGATGCAATTTGGTGCAATATAGCACACTTCAACACCCACTCCATTTTGTAAATAATTTTGCATTTTCACCTGGCCTTAGATGCAATTTGGTGCTCCAAATGAGATTTTTTTCTCATTTGGAAATGAAAAAGGGGTTTTCTGACTTGCGAAGCGGGGGGGGGGCGGAATGATACTTCCGCCCCCCTCCCATATTTTTCACTGGGGGGGGGCTGGCGCCCCCCAGCACCCCCGGTTCATACGCCCTTGATAGCTATTATCCGTTTATTGTGCAATGCTCCACCAGTGGCGTAACGATGAGTCTTTGGGATCCTGGCCCAAAGGGGCCCCCTATCATGAGGTCCAAGCAAGGGCGTCCGCAGCCTGTTTACAAGGGAGGGATCATTAGATCATATATATAGGTCAGTGTAACACACTACTTGATACTATCTAAGCGGAGCGCCACCATCGGTTGGCGCCGAGCGTACGACGATTTTTTGGCCAAAAAATACTCCTAGATCGTCGGAAAAGACACTTCCCATTCAAGTTGCATTTTAAGATCTCATTTCTTAGGATTTTGACTTTCAACAATTTCAGTAATGCATTATGGGTCCGTATGTAATGAAAATAATTAGAGAACTGTTGGTTGGGGGAAATCATTGAAATGTCAAATGCTTAACTTTTTTTTTAATTTTTGATTTTCCAGGGGGGGGGTGGGCAAGTGCCCCCACCTACTGTATGGAGTATAATGGAGACTACTGTACAAATACAGTAATCAAACCTAAGCATAGGCCTAACTTCGGCTGAAACTTTGTCTCCATTTACGCCTAATTTCCTGTGCTTTTGTACTTACCAGATACACCGAAGGCATCTTTATTCTTACCTTTTATTAGGCCTATTATATTTATATGAAAGCCCTGCCTTCTTTTTCAAATGAACGCAGTTTCAAGTCTGTTGGGTGTTGGGTTATTGTTTTACAATTTTTCAAAAAATTATATGTCCCGATGTTGTACTCAGTACAACATTGGCTGGAATTGGGTTTTAAATTATATACTTTTTTTTCATTATGATGATAAATAACACAACTAGCTCGATACAGACATTAATACCCAATGAGCCCATGATCACGATGTCCGTATTCCGTATCACGTGAAAATATGTATATTGTCTTGTTCAGTCTTGAATGAGTTTTTCTTTCCCATGCAGTAAAACGGGCCCACCCTATCCAAAGAGGTACCCTTTTTCTGTGCATCAGTATAGCGGGGGGCCCCTTTTGGTCGGGGCCACCGGCCGGCTCATCACGGTCCGAGCCCATATGAGTTACGCTACTTTGCCCCACATTCTTTTCATGTCGAAAGACGCACAGTTTCAAATTCATTACACACTGAAGGCTTCGATTCTCTATCTCCCTTCAGTTTAGGGAAGATCGTGGGATTTTCATCCCTAGATATCGCTAGATATCCATACAGTACAGTCTCCTTGGGATTTTTCGGGGCCTGATCTAAGGTATTTGCAGAATCGGGAGTGGTCACACTCCATGTAGATCAGTGCACGACCTCTAGACGTCACTAATACACAACCCAATCACTCGTTATCGATGAAGTGGTGTGTTGCTGGATTTTGTCAAGGTCTTGGTACTACGGGCGAAAGCCTAAGTTTCGTAACTCATCGGGAAGCGATTAGAGGGGTGGGAGTAGGGTTGTGGGCGCGCGTTTTCATGCAGATGGGAACAATCTCAAGTGGTGATGTGTGCGTCCTTTTCTCCCTTTTCTCTCTTTCTTCTTTTTCTTTCCCCTTCCTTCCTCTCCCTCCTCCTCTTTTCCCCCCTCTTTTTTCCCCCTCTTTTTTCCCTTTTTTCTTCTCTCTTTTTTCTCTCCTCTTTTTCTTACCCGGGGGGCGCGCGCCCCAACGCCCCCCTGGATACGCGCTTGCGTAATATTATCAACATTAGATGGACCAATAACAATAACAATTGGTTATGAAACGATGAGCTCTACAATGAAACCAACCAAACACCTTGGTCATCCATAGTCGCACATAGAAGATTGAGATTTT